>APFE030918947.1:10528-59528 GCA_000404065.3 Pinus taeda | reverse complement strand
CTTCTGCCCAATACTCATGCGGCAAGTGTTTTGCCTTCAGCATACTTCTAACCATGTCAAGAATGGTCCTATTCTTTCTTTCGGCAACACCGTTTTGCTGAGGTGTATACCTTGCGGTGAACTGCTTTTGTATGCCATTCCCTCTGCAAAAATGTAGAAAGTCTTGGGAGATGTATTCTCCTCCTCTATCTATTCTGAGCACTTTGATATAATGCCCACACTGCTTCTCAACAAGAGTTTTGAAGTGGCGGAATTTCTCGAACACTTCACTCTTCTGTTTCAGCATATACACCCATGTCTTTCTGGTGTAATCATCAATAAAAGTTAAAACATATCTATTTCCGGCAAATGATGGTATATGCATTGGTCCACACACATCAGAGTGAACAATTTCCAAGGGTTCTTTTGCCCTTATACTCTTTCTTGCTGGAAAGTTTCTTTGTGTTTCTTGCCCAAGATGCAGCCTTCACAAAGGTTGTCTGGTTTCTCAATCAACGATAATCCCTTTACCATTCCATTTCTGTGCAAAAGATTCAGGCCTCCGAAATTTAGATGTCCAAATCTCAAGTGCCACAAACAATTCACATCTTTCACTTGTTCCTGAAAGAATTCTTGTGTTACAGCCGCAATAGTTCTTCCTTCCTTCAAATCTGCACTGAGTTTGAGAGGAAACATCCTATTGCTAGTCATCTGCACCTGTGAAATGATCTTCTTACTTGGAGGTATGTCTCTGATTTTACACGTATCATCTTTGAAGAACACGTTGTAACCTTTGTGAATGAGTTGTCCAATGCTCAAAAGATTACATTTCAGACCAGGTACATAGTATACCTCTGGCACAATCATCTGTTCTCCATTTCTTGCTCGAATACTAACTCTGCCCTTACCCTTGACAAATATCTTATTATCAGTTCCTGTTGTTACCTCAGATTTCACATTTTCATCCAGATTGGCAAACATTGCAATATTTCGAGTCATGTGATTACTATAACCTGAGTCTAAGAACCAAAAATCTTCTTGTTTGTCTTGTGCAATGTTACATGTTAATAGCACATTCTTTGGATTCTTATTTTCTTCATTTGCAAAATTAGCATTTTGCCTACTATTCATGTCATTTTGTTTTTTTCTACATTCATTGGCATAGTGCCCATATTTCTTACAATAATGACATTGGACTCGGAATTTGTCATACCTTTGTCCATGAGCTTGTTGTTTTCTTGAAACTTCATCTTGGTTCTGATTGCAACTCCTTCCACTTGCGCTTGCAAGATAATATCTGCCTCTATTTTGGCTTCTTCCACGACCTCTGTTATTTACTCTGCATCGACCTTTTCTTTGGCTGAAAGACATCTGAGTCTTGAATGCTTGCTCAAAAGAGGAATTTGTTCCTCTACTCAGTCTGTGTTCATGAGACATAAGAGAAGCACTCTGTTCATCTACCGTGAAACGTGAGAGATCTTTTGTTTGTTCTATTTCTACCACAACAGCTTCAAACCTTGAGGGTAAACATCTCAAGATCTTCTCTATGATCCTTATTTCTTCAAGAATTTCACCATGAGATATTATCTAGGTTATCAACCCAATAACCTGAGTGACAATGAATCTACTGTATTAGATTCCTTCATGATGAGTGTTTCAAAGTCTCTCCTCAACATCTGCAACTTTGCAGTCTTCACCTTCCCCATGCCTTGATAGGTAGTTTTGAGAATATCCCATGCCTCTTTGGATTTTGTTTCTGTTGCAATCCGTGGAAAAACACTTTCATATACTTATTGGAAGAGAAAAAAGAGGGCTTTGGCATCCTTCTTCCTGTCGCTCTTCAATTGGTCTCTTTCTTCTATTGTCAAAGTAGCCAATGATGTTGCATCTGCAGGTTCAGCATAGCCAGTTTCAACGAGCTCCCATATTCCTTGAGAAGCAAACAATGCTTTCATTGTTATGGACCAATAACTGTGATTTTTCCCATTAAACTGCGGCAGTTGGGAATTTGTCAAACATGTTCGGGCATCTTCCATGTTAACTCTGTATAGGTAAAGAAGAGATACTGATTGTATAATTGAAAACAAGCAAAAGCTTTCTCTGCTGGAAAAAATCTGCTCATTAAGCTTCTTACAGCTCCTACAGTGAAAAACAAACTCTGTTTTTGACTCACTAAGTGCCTAGACCAGATTTGATACCATGTTGGAAAATCTGGGTAAGTTCCATAACAGACAGACAAAAAAAAATTGCTTTGTTTTTTTACACTGTTTTTAACACAGAAAATAGAAAATTGTTTGTTGGAAACAGTATTTCAGCAAAACAGTTTGGTGTTGTAGCAACGTAGTTTGGTGTTGTAGCAACGTAGTTAGAATTTATGATAATTCAAAAACAAAACTAAAAACAGAACAATACTTTATTTTGCATAGCGGAAATAATAAAAAAAACGTTTGCGGAATACGGTGTTACAGCAACGCGAAACTGGTGTAACAGCGACGCAGTTTCGTCAGTTGTTGTTCTTGGTGTTGCAGCAACGTAACTTCGTTAGTTGCTGATCTTGGTGTAACAGCAACTTGTTTTGACGTCAGGTCAATTTTTCACTTACGGTGTAACATCAACGTGTTTTGACGGCAAGCGAATTTTTTACTTACGGTGTAACAACAACGTGTTTTGACGTCAAGTCAATTTTTGACAGACGATGTAAAAACAACGTAAAATAACTTGTATTCATAAACAGTAAAACCAACTGATACAAGAGGAACACTTCAGTTCCACAAACCAATTTTCTTTATTTCAGAAAATTCCAGGTTCAGCACTGTTGTGCGTTACAAAAAAAAAAAAAAAAAAAAAACTTTCTCCTATTTTTCTAACCTTAAAACAGAACTGTTGTTCATTACATTTATAGGAAAAAAAAACATATGTGAGTTTAAACAGTAAAATAATCAAAATATCTTCTAACGCTTATCTGCGTATTGAATGCAGCAAGCGGTGATGCCTTTCTCAAGAAAACAAGTCGGCGGTTGCAGGGGAATTCAATTCTGTGAATTTAATGCTCATCAATATGCAAAATATCAGGAGCGACTTTGCGGCATCGAACAACTTGGAATATCTACAGAAGATCAGATTTCTGTCCAGTTTTTTTATGTTGTAGTTGGAATTAAATTCCAACAAGATAGAGATTTTTTTATCTTGCATCGCATTGTTGATTGGATTGGTTTTGTTAGTTTGTCTAGAAAGGTCAAGTTGAAAAGTTATTTTGTGAGTTATATTGGGAATCAAATGGTAATGCTTTGTAATGCTTGTTATCTTTAGGGTTGAAATGTAAATTATAATGGGAAATAAAGTGCGATGCTTATTATCTTTGGGGTTGAATATATAGTGTATTATTGGGTTCCAAATGCGGTTAGAAAATATGCATGTTGGGTTACCAATTGTAACATGGGCTAATTAATTCAGTTTATTTTCATGGCCTACATTTGAAGTGAAGACTAATCTGTGATAGGGTTTATGTTAGGTTTCTTACATGGAAGAATGCCAACCGTTCAAGCCATTCTTAAGATGGGGTCTGTTTTGGGTATAATTTATGTTTTAGATTTGTCAATCGATTCATCCTAGATTTATGCTTCACGTATAATGTGTTTAGTTCTGAAATCAGGAAAAATATATTGCAAACAAATGAAGCTGAGGAATTTTTACCGAGAGATAGGTGTTTTTCCTTTCTATGGAACGGAAAAGTAGAGTAGTTAATGTCATGATCTTTTTCGGATTAAACTACAAAGGTTTTTTTTAATATATAAGGATTATTTTTTCGTTAAAATATTTAAAATTAACATTGAGGAAGGTTTGTATGTTATTGGGAATCTAAGCTAAATTTGTAAGGTTGCTGCTGGAATTTGATGCATAATCAATTCTTTCATACATTTGTTAATAGATATGTGGACCAATTTTCAAGGTGGCTTTATGTGGAATACAAGCACGTTAGAGTTGATGTGCAATCCCTGGTATTTCATCATTTTTGTCCAAAGTAATGTCATTTAAACCATTTAGTATTTTTAATTTCGTCATCCAAACTTGAAAAAAAATGCTAGAAAGTGTGTTGTTGATGTGGTATTTTAATTTTCACTAGATGGTGATCTATTCTTAGTTTCTATTCTTAGTTTCCAGCAAGCTTGATAGAAATATGTTCTTAATGGAATTAGCATGATTCATTTTCTCTTGGTTGGAGAGTCGGAAGTTTGTATTGGATTGACGTTACTCTAATATGGACAAAATGAATCACTTATTTTCATGATACGGTCTCAAGTAATAGCAGAACTTATTTTTTTGAGTACATTTGACTTTGGAGTGTTCCCTTTTCTCGCAAAATAAATGTTTCAATATAGGGAATTTAGATGATGATCATGGTTGGAATTGCAATCCTAGTGTTTGAACCCCGATTAGTTTCCTTTCCTTTAGATGGTTACTTTATTAGAATTTTCACACTCAAACAATCATGTAAGCACAAGGTATCATATACTACACTAATTATTTCTATTTCAGCGTTATAATGATGATACACAAATCTGCTAATCGTTCTTAGAATGTACCTCTAAGGTACATCTTATTAAAATGATTAAGATTGCTATACTTTATTGTGTGCATGTAGAGATAGCTTTTCATTCTACAATAGGAATTATCATACCCAATGGAAGAGCTCATAAAATGTCTTAACACTATTCTACACAACTAAAGTGGAATTATTGGGTCACTACTTCCCAACATTATATAGGATAGTGGTTCCTTTATAAGAAAATACCTTTACTATACAATTGTAATGCATATGTTCAAGAAGATATTGATGCCATTGATAATATTAAAAGTAAAAAAATCTAATGTTACTATAAACTCACTCCATGGCATAGTTGGGTCAACAAGTTTGCCACTTACAAGGAGATGGTAATGATTGACTTCATACACTATGCAATCTACATGTTGATGAAGTACTCGATCTACTATTGTTCTTAGTGTTAGTAGTTGTTTGGTATGTCCCTATACTACAAGTGTAGACCTTATTGTTATTAGTGCAACACCTTATTTTATTGTTGGCATTTGATGCATGTGTTGTCCTTGATGGAAACTCACTTGTATATGGTAAGTATATGAATCTACACAATAGATGAGAGGTGATATATTGATGGAACAAAATAATGATCAAAGGTTGGATACACGGAGATTGTGTTAGTGTTGTCGTTCATAAGCAACCTAATAGATGAGTTATATAAACATGATGTGATAGAATACATTGCAGTTGTGACAAAATGCAGTATGGTATAGAGGAATCAATGCAAACGTGATGTATGATGACAACTCACAATGTAAGAGGTCAATTCATAGGTAACAAAGTAATGGCACAAGAGGCTAGGAGGATGTAACAAAGGAATACATATTATAATCAAGAAATTGAAGAAAAAGAATGTTTTAATTTATGTTCAGTTGTATATGTTGGTTCACCTAGCCTAAGTAGCGTATGGAAGTGGGTTCACAGAACAAAAGGAGCCTAAACATATGCATGCACTTTCATAGATGGAAATGGGCATAGGGGATGGAAAATTAAGGATACATAATACCAAGGGTCCATACCATGGTATTAACCCATAATATTGGGTGGAATAACGGTTACCTGACCCCATCTAAGAATACCATGGGTTCTGAAGGTTGTTTTGGTCCAAGGTATTGATAAAGGCTCTAAGTATATAAGGCAGTGAAAATTAAAGTGTGATGGCGTGCAAGTAATGAATATATTATGAAGAGTTAGATAAAACGGAATATGCATCTTATGGGTTTCTCATGCTTTTCTTGATTTGAACTAAGTATGCACCTTAGTGTTTGACAATGGATGACATCTAATGATGGATCAAAATCATAAGACCTAAAATAACTTAACATTGTACGCTCTAATAATGCTTGGGCTAGATCTGAGTGATAATGGATGTTTTATTCTTTAAATTTTACGATTTGTGTATGTCTAAAGTCAGGAACAATTGTGAGATATAAGTTATTATTTGCAAATCTATGCACTGGTTCACCTTGGTAAAGGCTCGTATACACGTTGGTTTGGCACTTCCAAGTAGTGTATGCAGAAGAAGATCATGTTGTTCAGACATGAATGATTTATCTTATGAGTGTTGTTGTTTTGTTGTCTATCAATGATGTCTTCATTAGATTTGAAAGTAGAACTGACTGTATAAGGAGATTGAGTCTGATTGATCGATTAATTGAGTGAGAAGGGTGATCCTTTGCTGCTATCAGTTTAGAACTCTGTATTTTGACGGTAAATCTTCATAATGTCACTGGTTGGTAAAGTTTGTGGCTCACAGGTTTTATGATTTGATACCTTTAGAGGTATAGACAAATTGGGTTAAAGAAATTAGTGTATACATGCACGTTGGCTTCATTGAAGTAGCGTATACATTCTGACATATGACTTTTGAGATTGCAGTTGGTTATGGTTTTCGATGTAGTGTCCTCGGTTCATATCTGTGTACAGGTTACAATGATCTCTCTATTCTAGTTGATTGGTTAAATTTTGATTATGTTTTGGTTGATTGAGTTTTTCAATGATTGATTGATTCAATTATGGTTCATTGAGAAAGTGATGATTGGATTTCAGTTATATAAGAGTTTGATGATTCGGTTTTAGTGATTGGTTGATGTAGATGTATTTGATGCTTGTATTGGAGTGGTGATTGATTTTTAGCTTCAATGTTGCTCATGGGTCTAGTATGAAAATTTGATGAAACAAGGCCTACATATTATGTTGTTGTGTATGAGTTTTATGGAGTCTGAAAATTTATGAAACATGGTTTGTGGAGGAAGAGTGAAGGTAGTAGCCTTATGTAGGCTGGCACCTTTGTACTAGTAAACATATCCACTAGTACAAGAACTAGGGGGTTGGAGCTCCATTCTAGTAGCAGCTAGAGAATGAATGAAGGCTAGATCCTTCTATAGGCCGACTCTTATGTACTCATAAACATATCGACTAATACAAGAGATAGGCAGTTGTATCTCCCTCCCACTAGTAGCTATGAGAGAGGATTGTAGCTTTCTGCAGGTGGGTTACTGCGTACTAGTATGAGTCTGCACTAGTACAATATTGTAAATATATTTTCTTTATATTAAAAGAAGGTAGAGATGACAACAACAGATGGTTTTTCTCCCACATTGGGTTTCCACTTTAAATCCTAGTGTTCATGTGTGTTTCTTATGTGTGATGGTTTATTCTTTTGTTACTGCATATGGCTATTCTTTAATGTTTAATAAAGTACTCATGCACTGATGAAAGGCTAACATATGATGAATTCACTTAATCATAAGTTCACTCGATATACCCCAGTTAGCTTAAGAATAGTTGCGTACACACGCGGATTCCCTTCACTAAAGTAGCGTATATAAATCTGATTATTAAATGAAAAATTTATTGATTTGAAAATGCTAATTCACCCCCCTCCCCCTCCCCCTCAGTATTTTTCTCAACAATTGGTACCAGAGAGGGTCCTTTGGCAAAAGCTTGATCGCTTGAAGGAGATTTATCGAAACAATGGGAAAGAATCAAAATAAGAAAGCACCACAAAATAAGAAGACATTAAAAGGGAATTGTGATAGTGGGAGACATGATTTGCTATTTTGTGGAATCAACTCTTTAGATTTAGAATCATCTCAGAATGAAGATGAACAAGGAAAAGAATTATCACGTACAAATTTGTTGTCCTTTGGTGATATATTTATGTGTTCATTTGAAGATAACGAATGTGATAGCGAAACAACTGAATTTGGTCTTATGGGTGACAATGAAACAAATATAGAGGCAGGAGCTAAAAGACTCATAGATAAAATTAGAGATTAACATGATCTATTTAACAAAAGGGAGTGTACCTTCAAAGAAGAAGTTACCACATTAAAATCTTAGTTGGAGGAAGGAAACAAAGTAAGGAAGTAGTATAAGGAAAAGGAAGATCAATGTCAAAGGCTACAGGATGAAATGACATCATTAAGAAATGAAATAAATAAAATGAATACAATAATAAAGAGAATTAAAGATAGATCCAGTTACTATGAAAGTATTGAAGCTTAGGTCGTCTCTCTAAAAGAAGATCTTGAAAATTCAAATAAGCAAAATGAAGAACTACCTCAAGCAGATGAAGAACAAGAAAATGAGATTCTCAAATTAAGACAAAAAGATGAAGAAGGAAGAAAAGATGAATAAATCATGAAGAAGAAATATATTGTAAAGGAAGAGAAATATGAGTATGAGGTAAATACCTTAAAATCTAAATTAGAAGAAAAAAGTAAATCGGTATGATTTCAAGATACTACTAGGATTTTGGATAATATTCTTCGTAGTCAAAGGTCTCCTACCATCAAATCTAATCTTCTTTTTCATGAAACAGTTGAAGGTGAATCTAGCACACAAGATGAGGCAAGGAACTCTAATGAAAAATCTGAAATGC
The DNA here is from genome assembly GCA_000404065.3 of Pinus taeda. Taxonomy (NCBI): domain Eukaryota; kingdom Viridiplantae; phylum Streptophyta; class Pinopsida; order Pinales; family Pinaceae; genus Pinus; species Pinus taeda. Next base: position 51,066 of record APFE030918947.1, on the reverse strand, counting down.
TCAACAAGGAGATAAGAGGTTAACCCCATCAACAACTAAGAAAAGAAATTCTTCAAAGAATATCATTTACTCCTAACTATGGAAGTGTTAATTGATTCTTTCCTCTCATGAATAATGTTGAATGTTTTATATGTCATAATTTTGGACATGTTGCATCGAGATGTAGAAGTATAATGGTTGAAGCTAATAACCATCTCACGGAAAGATAATCAGTTTCTAGGTACTTTAAGGGATATTGTGTTTCTTGCAATATGTTTGGTCACAAAGCAGTTAATTGCTATAGAAGGAATATGGAACATATAAGATGTTATGCTTGTAACAAGTTTGGGCATGTAGCAAAATAATGCAAGGAAAAGTCTATGGATCGTCGTAGAAAATATGGTAAGCAATCAAATAAGAAGATTTATACCAGAAAATAAGGTGTGATCTTTCTCTCTACTCATTCGAAGATAAAGATGATAGTGGATGTGCCTATCACATGACTAGAGATAAGAGAAAAATGGAGTCTCTGATGAAGAACAATCATGGTAATGATATTCTTGGAACTGATGCTTCAACAAAAGTTCTCGGACCAGGTAAAGTCAGAAAATACTCAGGAGGAACTAAAAGTATGAAACTTTAGTGTTCTAATTCTCATACATAGATATTATGAATACAAGTTGTGTATATACGCACATTCGAAGCTGCATAGTCACATATATGTTTGTTTTATGGAAAAGAAGTGGGACACGCTCTAAAAAGGGTGTGATATAGTCAAATCAATTATCAATTGCCCTTTATGTCTTAATTATTGATGACTATATACTGTCGATGTTATTTGGAAGTTATTTTGATTCTCATAAGTTGTTGATGACTTGATGTATAACTAGTTGATGTTGATACCTTGATGATTCTTACTAATATTTACAATGATCAGATATAACAATGAACAATTGGCACGGGTTTAGGGGGAGAATATGCTATGCTTCTAATAATGCATTATTGACATTATGTTTAGAAGTATTTGGTACACAATGATTCTTATCAATGATTTGTTGATGACTCTTTTTATGTTACTTACATGATGATCCTCATAAGTTCAAGGAGAAGAACAAATCTTGAGTACACATCTTCATTATTTGATGATGTTAAGTGGCACTCATTTCTGTTATGTTTTTTCCATCATGCCTTCAAAGATGCATAAATTTCATAGGGTGTAGTTATGGATGAGGATTCCTATAGTTCTTGAATCTCACATGGTATATTGGTTGAGGATTGCTACTTTTGATGGTACCAAGAAAGCTTATGTCTATGAACTCATGGTTTTATTTTCACCTTCATAAGAAGATAGATACATATTGGTATATATATAATGGATACATATTATGTTCGATACATGGATGATTACTTAAGTTGCATATTGGTAAATATTATTTGTTGGCCAAGAGAATGGTGCTATTGCAAGTTTCATGAAGACATGGCTATTTGGACACTTGGCTTACGTGGTCAAATAATGATGATGACTTATTACATTACGATGATAGTTTTGGTTCTCACATATGTTTACCATGGTTGATGCTTATCATATTTGGGATGTTAGAAAGTTCCCTAGTGATGATACATGGTTGATATATTGTGGGTTGTTATGGAAGGATCATGCAGTTCTTGGTACGATGATGATATTAAAGTCATGGATGATGACTATGGTGGTTTCACATATATATGATATGATGTGAATGGTTTTACTGCTTGGAGATATGGCATATGCTTAGTTGATTCATGTAAGGCTATTTCTGCTAAGGAAATAGAGCAAATTGATCTTGTTAAGAACAAGAGAATGAGTCGATATCTATATGCAGCTTACTTAGTCACAAATTGATGATATTTAAGTTACATTGGCATATCTTGTGAACTGATAATGGAAATATATATATATTGTTTCTCTTGATGCTACTCACAGATGCTTATGGTGCATATCATATATGGTGTATGATAGTTGCTAATAACTATCATGATATTACTTAGGTATTTTGTCTTTGTTATAAATGTCATGTATATCATTTGATGTAAAGATCATGTAAAGGTATTAGATGTAATAATTGTCTTATTCAGTCATGTATGGACTTTTCAAGTCATGTCAAATATGTAATCCCACTTGGTTGAGTGGTTGTGTCATTTAGTGTATCCCCACTTGGTTGGGTGATTGATATATGTATGAGCCATTGGTGATATGAAGGTCATACTCACATAGTTTAGTTATAGGGTCATGTTATTCTTTTGAAAAATATTTGTGCAGACTCTGCATGTGCTCGGGGAGCATGGACAATATAGTGCATCTCAGCGTGAACTAAGGGCAATTTTGATCTAAGAATTCAGCACGTGCATAGGGGGAGCACGATCAGTGATCATATTCAGCATATCAAACTTGGAAGCCTTCATTTTAAATTGATCAACCTTTTTCCCTTGATGTCAAAGAGGAAGAGTATATTGGTGTTCTTTGATATATCTAACAGGTTCTACAGCTTGACATGATAAACACAAATATCGTTTCCATCAAGTCCAAAGGCTGAGATTATTGGAATTATGATGCATGTGTTCTCCTTGATGGAAACTCACTTGTATATGGTAACTAGATGAATCTACGAGACAGATTAGAGGTGAGAGAATGATGGAACACAGATATATCAGAGGTGACAGAATGATGGAATAGAACACTGGTCAAAGGTTTGATACAAGGAGATTGTGTTAGTGTTGTCCTTGATAAGAAACATAAGAGATGAGTTATATAAACGAGATGTGATAGAATACATGGCACTTGTGTTTACAACTATGAAAAAATGCAGGAAGGTACAGAGGAATCAGTTGAAAAGTGATGTATGAGAAAAACTCACAATGTAACAAGTCAATTGAAAGGTAATCGAGTAATGGAACAAAAGAACAAGAGGATGGAAAAAATGAATATAGATCAAAACCAATAAATTGAAGAAAAATATTTTTTAAGTTATATTACATTGTATACGCTTGTTCACCTAGTCCAAGTAGTGTATGCAAGCGGGTTCACCAAAAAAAGGAGCGTATACATATGCACAGACTTTCACAGAAGGAAAAGCGCATATGGGATGGAAAATTAAGGATAAATAATACCAAGGGTCCATACTCTTGTAGCATTTTTTGGTTTTGATAAGCTAGAATAAATTAGTCAAAAAAATGAAAAGATTTTTCAAAAAAATGTTGAGCTAGGATATGGACAAAAATAATACTGAATAAAAATGTTAGGAAATATTTTGATAAATATGTCCATATGAAAGAAAATGTTAGAATAGATGCCCTAGAAAATGAAGGCGACAATAAAATGATAGGTTAGAGAGAAAAGAAAAAAGAAATAAACTCAAAAAGTGTGCAAGTCCAAGTGCCACTACATTTTAGTTTATTATGCAAAATAATGGTTGTGTGTAGCTTGTCATAAATGCCACAACCCATGATATTCAAATAGTTTAATCTTGACTAGTTCATGCCTTAAATTTCATGTTTATAGTTATAGAATAAAGATGTAGCCAAACTATTTAATCTTCGCAGATCAGTAGTCAGGTAGAGAATAATAAGGAGCTCATCAGTTTAATCTAAGCCCTTGGATGTTATAAGGTTAAAATTAGATAGTTTTCTTTTTAAATGAAGAAGGAAAGAAAGGGACTGCTAGCCTAAATTCACCCAATTAAGTGAAGAAAACATGCTAGGGTAAGTAAAGGGTAGGTAGAAGAAAGGTTGCAGAAGTACAAAGTTGATTGAGGCATAAGCACATTTATCATGCTTAATCCAATGTTTCAGTGTGAATAAGTAGTTATGAAAGTGAAAAGATGTTCACATGTTGATTTGGTTAAATTTCTCTTGTTTCATTTCATTTCCACTACATACTTACTGATTTCCTCATTATCCCATCATTTCCTATGAAAATACCCTTTTCCATTAGTTTCCACATTTTCCCCTTGGTTTCACACATTTTCCTAGGTAATTTCCCTTTAAAGGTCATTTCCCTACCCAAAACCCCTTTTTCCTAGTGTGAAACCCATTCCACTTTGAGAAAACCACTTTCCCCTTGTAATTTCCCTAAAAACCCACAAATACCCCTTATTCTAACATATATTCCCCTCTTTGTGTTATAAAATAAACCCCGTCGTATTTAACACTAGTCCCACTCCATTAAACCCATTGTAATACGTTCAGGTGCACTTTATACATAAATTGATTACAAATCACTTGTAATTAATCCACAGGCCCGACTAATTTTCACCGATTCGCTCTGTGCAACTTTACCGCACAATAGCCATCAGATCATCTGCTGCCATATCCAACGACCCACAATAATATTGCGTGCTCCTGTCCTCTGACCTTTACCCGCTCAGGGGCATGCAAGGTTCATGGTTTTTCTCGGGCCCCTTGCGGTTACGTGGCAGTTCCACGTTAACTCGCGTGCCCTCGAAGAAAAACCACCCCACAACCAAAAGTGGTGCAACGAGCCTCTAAAACTTCTCCCCTTGTACGGTAAAACCATCCACTATTCACTTTGCGATAAATTTAAAAGAAAAAGTTAACTATTTCCCATTTAAATGCCAAAACCCTCACTTAAGCTCTTTTCACCCGTTTACACAGTAAAACCCTCCTAAACCTTCCTACGACACCATGAACCTTTGCAACCCAATTCGACCTTCGATTACTATCAAACACTACCAAGACTCCGTCCATAGACTTTTGTGTTCCCTCAAACCATTATCTCCTTCCTGCAAACCTACGTTTTCATTAACTATTGGTTTATTTTTGTAGGAAATCATATAAAATCTCTTTGTTCCAGATTCACAAGGAAATCCATTCTAAAGCTTTTATTCAGAAGAAAATACATTTATTATAGACAGAAAGAAGTAATTTACATAGTAAATGTTAAAACAGAAGAGACTGATAAAGACATATAGTTAAAAGACAAATAGATGAAATATACAGAAAGTGTATGAGGTGAAAGTGTATCAAATGGAAGGTCATAAGTAAAAAAGAAATCTAGTGTGAAGACAAAATAGCCAAGCAGCTTAAAGGGAAAAACATTAATGTCTAAAGGAAAACAAAACCTAAATAAAAGGAAGAGTCACCAACAAAACAACATCAAAATACTGTCAGATCAACTAGCACTCTTTATTTGGAATTCATAATAATTTATTTTTATAAAAATAGTTTAGGATATTTTCTTAGTTCTATTGTTGTATAAATAACTCCCTTTACAAGCTATTATGGGCTCACTGTTCACCATTGAACCGGGTTAACCATTGAAAGAGAGTTGCCCTCTTGAAGAAAGGTTGCACCCTTGAATAAGAGTAGCTTCCTTGAAGAAAGGTTGCACCCTTGATGAAGCATTTCTAAACACTTAATGGACTTGACATTTATGTAACCTTAATACAAAGAAAAGGATTCTGAATTCTGTTTTACACAGTTTGTGTTTCCTGTAAGTTTTTCCAGTATTACTCATTATGTTTTTCTTCATATTCTTATGTCTTAGAGAGATAACCAGGTAGGAATAATTGTGTTTCAATCTATTCCTATAAGCTTCTGAAGTGATAATATATAAAGAGAATGGATTAATGGACTATCGATTTAATTAATTCCCTTTAAATCAATAAATCATGAGCATCTTGTTGTAAGCATAAGCATATTCTCTTGAACCTCCTGAACATCAGTCAGAGGTTTTCATAGTTATGATTGTTTAATCTTCTATCTAAAAATTATAATAATCATATTATGTTTTTGTTTCTGCTTACCACTATTCAATCTTTATCATTGTCTGAAATTTTATAACAACCCTCTGCTTTGGGATTAATATTATTCAAAAGGTTAGGAATTATAGTGTTAAATTTGTTTCATTCACTGGTCCTCCAAATTAAAACAAAACCCCAAAACAATTATCTTAGATGCTCTGGCTTGATAGCTGACCATTATCAACTCATAGTTATAACATCACTCTGGTGCCGTAGCTGGGGAATTCAAATTCCATTAAGTTTTCTTGTGGCAATGATATTCATTCTATTCCTTTAACGAGATTAAAGGTCTAGTAAGGTTAAAATCCTTCACCTCGCGACTCCACTAGCCCAAACTGGAACCTTTTAAGCACACCAAATCTAATTTAGAATTAGACTTAGTAAATCCTCTCTCAGATCCTCAAAAACTTCTAAGAAAAGCTAGAACTAAAAGGAGACATCAACCATATTCTTCTTCTTCTTCAGCCTTGTAGTTTGAAAAATTAGAATCATTTGATCCTTTTAGTAATATTCCATCTGATCCTGATTTAAGACAAATACTTCATAGGGTTTCTGAACTTTTAGATAAGAGAGTTGCTTTAGATTCAAATTTCCTCATTCATTCTTTTGAAACACATCAAGAACCCCCTTTATGACCAGGATCACCTAAAATTGAGCCTAACTTGGGTGTTTATTTACCTGAATACAAACCCACACATTTCATATCCACTACCACTTATTCATTTCCTTCTACTCCTGAATGACCTGAAGCTTCTACTTCTCAACAACCTAAAGAGACCATCTCTATATATTCAAATCCACTCTTTGAAACAAAAGAGGGTATTCATTCATAGGTTCCAAAATTAGATCTTAAGACTCCTTTAAATATATTCAAGAGACCCCCACCTTCTTCACCTCCACATAGTCACACACCCCCCTGAATCACCTGCTTCTACCTCTTCTTCATCATATTTTTCCTTATCTTCTTCTTCTTCATCTCCCTCCACAAACACCTCTTACACCACCTTATACTATGGAATTCCAACCTATTGTATAGGCTAGATATGCAACTTTAGTCTTACCAGGTAACCTCGATGCATTCCCAGTTGGGTACTTGAAATACCTTCCCAGGTATAATGAAGAAACTGGTCACACAACTGAGGACCATCTTCAAGATTTTCTAGAATTTGCAGATAACATGAATATTGAACAAGAAAATGTTTACATGAGATTATTTGTACAGTCATTTAAGGAAATGTAAGAATATGGTTTACACAATTACGTGTAAATTCCATTAGAAATTGGGAAGAGCTTACAAATATATTTAAAAATCAATGTGGTGTAAAGAAGGATCCTCTTTACTTTCTGGCTGAATTTGAAGAACTTAAATGAAATTTTGGTGAACCTATATCAAGTTTTATCAAAGGTTCAATAAACTTTATCATAAGATGCCCCCTGATTGTAAACCCCCTGTAGTGGTAGCTAATTCTAGGTTTTCTAAAGCCTTTTACGATGATTTTGTTGTAATTCTAAGAGATAAAACTTTAAGAACTCTTGAAGATATGAAAACAAATTCTATAGAGGTGGAATAAAATAGGGTTGCTTCGAATTCCTTGAAATCTAAATAGGAAAAGGCCCAAACAAAACTCAAATCTATTCAAGAAGCCTCTAGTTCCTCTAGTTCTTCTAAGACTAAAACTGAAGATTCTAAAATAGATGAAATAATGTCTCTTATTACAAATCTATCTAATAAAATTTCCAAGATTGAGACTTAACCTAGGATAGTTCAACAAACAGTTACTAGACTCCAAAATCAAAATCAAGGTTAGTATAAAAGGAATCCACAATTACAAATTCTTCGGAGACCTAGTAGTGATTAGCAAGTTCCTACTCCTTTACTGATAGATGACCAACATCCTGATGAAAATACTATGACTATTACTAACGATATCAATAACATAGATATGTCTTATAATCAAATAGTTATTATTCCTCTTTCACAACAAAATTAGGTTCAAGAAGATCAAGAATCCTCACAAGTTTCTAAATACCATGCCTTCTTTGAATTTTTAATTGTAGAGTTGAACAAGAGCTATGATCTTAGGCTTAGACATGGCCGTGGAAGACATCCTAAGGACACTCCAATAATTGAACCTCATACCAAAGTTGTTGACACTCAAACAACTGTTATTCGACCATTAAATCAGTCAACTAATTCTACTCAAAATGATAAAAATGCTTTGACTACGTTTAATGTTGAAAAAGAGTTAGAAAGAGTTGAAATCCAAATTCTACTTTCAGAATTTTCCAAAAACCCTCGGTATAAAAATCAAGTCTCCAAATGGATACAAAACACCTTGGTTGATGCTGAAAGTGATATCATTATTATGCAAGATGAAAAACCAGCATTTGTCTTTGGTCCTAGCTCAGATATGATAGATTAAATAGTGCCTCCTTTCTATGTAACTCTTAAGAAGAATGACTCCATGTTTTATAATTGTATGCTTGATTCTATAGCACCACATAACCTCATGCCAAAAACTATCATGGAACATTTGAAACTTGACATGACTACATCCTATATTGACTTGTACACCTTTGTTTCTAAAAGGGTGCCCTGCTTAGGATTGATTTAGGATTTAATAGTCACCCTTGCCCAAATTCCAGTGAAAAGTGTAGTGTTGATATAGTTTTCACATATGTCCTTCCCAAATTTGTAATGCTCCTTTCTAGGTCTTGCTGTGCCAAATTAGGGTGAACTCTTTAGATGTATATGTCGTATGCCACTATTCCAGTCTGTGGGGGACAACAACTAAGGTTATATAGAGAGGTAGGATTTGTTCACTATTTGCAAAATAGACCAGCCAAAGAACCATCCCATTTATGCAATTGATTAGGATTTTGGTTTCTTTTAACTCTCTTCAAACTAAATACATGAAACTCAAGTTAAAATAGAATATGTAATTGAAAGTCATGTACCAAATCAAACTGATGTATGGAAATTATTTTTTGATGGTTCTTGTACAAAATATGGATTAGGAGCTGGGGTAGTTTTAATTCCACTAGAAAAAGAAAATATCACCCAATCATGCAAAGTCGACTTCGAAGTTACAAATAATGTGGCTGAATATGAAGATTTCCTTTTGGGGATTACAATTAGCCAAAAGATTAAAGCTTCAAAACTTAAGTGTTTGTACTGATTCAAAACTTATTGTCAAAGAAGTGAGAAATATTTTCTAGACTAAACATCCTAGACTTAGGTATTATCGAAATGAAGTTTGGGATTCAATTGAAAACTTCTTTGATGCTTTTAATTTGACCTATATTCCAAGAAATCAGAATATTCATGTAGAGGCCTTAGCCATTTCTGCTAGTTCATTTAAAATTCTTGATCAAACCAATGTACTCTATCAAATACAAGTCAAGCATAGACCATCCATCCCAGACAATCTAAAACATTGGCAGATATTTGAAGATGATGAACATTCTATAGGTTATAGATGAGTTTTATGTTCTACAAATTGATGAAGATAGAATAGAAATAGATGATAATACAAATGGAGATGATACTTCAATTTTCAATTCAAAAATTGTTGATTGTGACATTATTCAATTATCTAACAATGTTATTCCAAAAGGCACCATTCCTTTAGAGAAATTGTTTGATCAAAATGATGTCCTTCGAAACCCTTAGTCCATTTCTTCACCAGATGACATAGAAGAAATCAATATTGGAACAAATGATGATATTGAAAACATCAAAATCTATGCATCTCTAGATCCTAAGATCAAAGCTCAATATCTTAATTTACTTCAAAAATATAAGGATGGTTTTGCATGGACCTATGCTGATCTAAAAACCTATGATACTTCATTAATACATCACAAGGTTCCTTTATAGCCAAAAGAAGTTCCTTATCAACAAAAACTTAGGAGGATCAACCCAGCTCTTCTACCAACTATAGAAAAGGAAATTAAGAAAATTATAGATGCTTAGATCATTCTCCCTCTTAGATATTCTAATTGGGTTGCAAATTTAGTTCATGTTAGAAAGAAGAATGGAGAAATTAGACTCTGTGTGGACTTTAGAAATTTGAAGAAAGCATCATTAAAGGATAACTATCCTTTTCCAGAAATGGATCAGTTACTTCAAATGGTTTCAGGAGCACAAATACTTTCTATGCTTGAATGATTTTCAGGCTATAATCACGTAAATGTTGATTTAGCAGACAGAGAGAAGAAAACCTTTACTACACCCTCGGGTACATTCATGTATGCTAGGATGGAATTTGGCTTCACCAATGCTGGAGCAACATTTCAAAGAGCTATGAATGTAGCTTTTGTGGGCCAGGTAAATAAATTTGTGGTCATCTATCTTGATGACATAACCGTTTTTTCTAAATATGATCAGAAACATATAAATAACTTGATGAAGGTTTTTGAGAGGTGCAGAAAATTCGGAATATCATTGAATCCTAAAGAGTCTCTATTTGCTATAAAAGAAGGAAAATTGCTAGGCCATATAATTTCAAATAAAGGAGGGGTGTTTGATCCCAACCATGTGTCTTTCATTGAAATATTGACCTTACCTAGGAACAAGAAGGAGATTCAAGCTTTTCTATGCAAGATTAATTTTTTAAGGAGATTCATCCCAAATTATGTTGATATTGTAATAGATATAACTGACATGCTCCAAAAATATCATGAATTTAAATGGATTGTCTCTTCTAGGCATGCATTTGATTAGATCAAGAAAGCTATCTCTAAAGCTCCCACGTTGGCTAGCCCTGATTACACTAAACCATTCAATATCTTTTCCTTGCCTCAGAAACAACCTTTATTGTTGTTCTACTACAAAGTAATGAAGATTCCCATGACCAACCCGTATCCTTTTTTAGTAAGGTTATGAGAGATGTAGAGCTTAAGTATGACATAATTGAGAAGCAAGCCTATGTGCTTATTCAAGCCCTAAAATCATTTAGGATGTTTGTCTTACATTCTCCTATTACTGCTTATGATCCTAACAATGCTGTAAAAATCATTTTAACTTAACCAGACACTAATGGGAAGAGAGGTAGATGGATCACTCAAATACTAGAATTTGATCTAACTATCAAAATTACAAAGCTAGTAAAAGGCCAAGGATTGGCTAAGCTTCTAGCTAAATCCAACTGAAAAGTGCTCGGAATCAATTCTATTTTAGAGATACAAGGGAAGAACCCACAAGAACCTTGTCAAACTTCAGATAATAAGAATACACAAGAACCTTCTGTCCTTACAGAAGGAAAGAATCCACAAGAAATTTCTCTTAATCCTAAAGAAGAGAATCCACAAGAACCTTCCCTTCATCTTGAAGAAAAGAATCCACAAGAACCTTTACCTTCAGATTAGATCAGCCCTTTACGCATTGATGACAAATTTCTATTGTCAAATTGGTTCCAAGACATTGTAAATTTCTTGATCCATTTCGAATATCTCGCACCATTCTCGAAAAGCTAGTGTAAAACTCTCAAACTGAAAGTAGTCAAGTACTGTATCATAAATGCAAATTTGTACTGGAAAGACCCACTAAATATTTTGTTATTATGTTTAACAGAATCAGAAACTGAAGGAATCATTGACCAATTTCATACATGATTTTTTGGAGGACATTATGCTTGGAGAGCAACAACATATAAGATATTAGTGGGAGGATTTTATTGGCCAACATTGTTTTTAAAAGTAGGAGAAAATGTCAGAGATTGTGTTCCTTGTCAAATGTTTGCTGGTAAGCAAAAATTATCAACTCTTCCATTGGTTCCATCAATAGTCTCAGAACCTTTTAGCCAATGGCGATTAGATTTTATTGGAGAGATTCATCCGACTTCAAGTAATCAGCATAGATAGATCCTCAATACAAGAAACTACTTCACTAAATGGGTGGAAGAAATTCTAGCGAGAAATGCTACTAATTTAGTAGTAATCAAATTTATTGAAGAGAACATCTTATCTATATTTAGTTGCCCAACTCAAATTGTCACTGATAATGCAACGACTTTTTCTAGTGTTAAAATGATTGAGTTTTGCCAAAAATATTATTTTATGTTACATCATTCAACTCCATACTACCCACAAGGTAATGGCCTAGCGGAATCCTCAAATAAAAGTATGGTAAAGGTAATAAAAAAGACTAGCAGATCATAAAAAGCGTTGGGACTCTCATTTAATTTATGTAGTATGGGCAAACATAATTACTCCAAAGAGATCTACTAGAAAATATCCTTTCCAATTAGTTTATGGGAAAGATGCAATATTCCCTACCAATTTGGCCTTCCTTGTTTTAAAATTTCTATAGGATTCAACATATGAACCTGATGAATTTTCAAGGAGAATAAATCAGATTATTGAACTAAATCAAAACAGAGATGAAGTTCAATACAAATGAAAAAGTATCAGAATAAGATGAAGAGCCCATTTGAAAGAAGAACCATCGAAATGGACTTCAAGGAAGGTGATATAGTCCTAAGATGGGACTCCAGGAGAGAATAAAAGGGAAAACACGACAATTTTGACAACCTGTGGTTTGAACATTTAACAACTGCTGAAGTAAAGGGAAACAACACTTTTATGCTACAAAATCTTGAGGGGTTGTATTCCACTTATCCTGTAAATGGAAGGTTTCTCAAACATTACATTTAGTACTTAGAAGTTGAAGTAGATTTCATTAATTGCATTGTCAAAACTCTGGTTTCTTTTACTTTTCAAGTTGTCAGTGTGATCTTTTTTTACAGCAAAAGACTCCATAGCCCGAGGAGAAGGCACATGGATTTTTAGGTTCTGTGCATTCTACACGAGAAAGAAGTCACAGTTAGAGCCAATGTTGTAGCATTTTTTGGTTTTGGTAAGTTAGAATAAATTAGTTGAAAAAATGAAAATATTTTTCAAAAAAATATTAAGATAGTATATGGACAAAAAGAATACTGAATAAAATTGTTAGGAAATATTTTGACAAAGATGTCCATATTAAGAAACGATTTAAGACCATTGTTGTGGAGTACGTTTTATTATGTGTCCAAGGTGACATTGGTTAGAGTCAGTCAATTTTTTAAGAAGTAATTAGTGTGTATCATTTCCCTCAAGTAATGAGAATATGGTTTTCCTATGATTCATCACATTATTCATCTCTATTAGGTTTATTATTTAGAAAATTCCATTTAGATAAAGTTACACTAGTGTGTGTTGGAACTATATTATTTAATACATAATCAAGCTCTATTAATTCTATAAATGAGAGAGACCTAGTACTCCTCAACAATCTTGGCACACCTTAACATGCTTTGGCACACAATAACATTCCTAGGCACATGTCTTGGAACATATTTGTACCTATAACATATTTCCATTGCTAGGATGACCAAGCTCCCGTTGTTATGCCATAACACAAAATAGAACTCTCCTAGCATGTGTTAGCATACCCTATAGTCCCTAGCATGCCTTGGAACACATTGGCATGCATTGACATACATTAACACTCGACACACATTGGCACTTTGCATGTATTAGAACCTATTATTAGTGTGCCTAGCATGCCCATTTTGAAAAAATATAAAGTTCTGACTCATTAACCATCTTAGTTGTTCATTTCATTTAATTTTAGCTTCATTATTCCTATTGTTTCTTTGACACACATTGGTATACGCTCGCACCTTGCACATCCTCACATGCCTTAGCACCTCGCATGTCTTCAAATTCCTTGTCACTATTTGGAACATGTTAGCATAGCCTGGAACTCCCTAACACACTCTGGCACTTGTTGACATGCCCTAATATTCCCTAGCATTCCTTACTGATGCTTATATTATTGTGTTACTCCCTACTTGGCATAGAAACTAACACTCATTGACACTCCCTGGCACACACTCATATTCATTCACTTCCATGCATTTTGACCTAGTTCTCCCTTGCGTTGTCCTAGTACTCCCTAACACTCAACATGAATTAGCACTCACTAGAAAACCTTGGTACTCTTCAACATGCCCTTCCACTTCATAGCATGCATAACACACCCTAAAACACATTGGAACTTGACACGTGTTAGCACTTTCCAAGTATTAGCATATATGGCATGCGTTGAGATGCCATGGTATGCTTTGGCAGGGTTCGATATTAAATTTATTTGAGAGAAATCATTGGAAATTATATGAAAAGCAACAAAGGAATATTTGACACTTACAATTCACTAATACTTGGAACTTGGCACTTAGAGTTGGTGTTCCTAGTGTGCCCCTCTTGGAAAAGGTAAATTGATGACTTCTTAACCATCTTATGTGTTAATTTCCTTGTAGTTTAACACAGATTGTCACACCCTTTCACATTTTTCCATGAATTAGCACTTGGAACATCTTGGCATGTTTGACATGCCTTCACACTCTCTGGCACATGTTAGCATTCTATAGCATGCATTGGAACCCATTCCCTCATAGCTAACTAGCCTTGCATTATTCCACAACTTGGGAACCCAATAAATTCCTTGGCTATTGTAGTTCATGTGACATTGGTCTCCTTCAGCTGCAACAACTTGAACAATTGCACCTACTACAAGTAGATTGTGCCTTGTGCACCTAATAATTTCCTTAACTCATCTTAGGCCATACATCTCCAAGATCAACTTTTCCCACTTAACTAGATATAAACACAAGGATCACATCTAGCCATGGCCATAAAACTATTAAGCAACATATCTTACATAAGAAATATTTCACATGTATGTCCATTTCATATAAAGAGAAGAGGATTAACTGAGAGTTTGCAAGAACCATAAGATGCATAAGACACACAAGATATAATATGATAGAAGTAGAGTGCCCAAAATCTTGTACACATTAACGTACAATATGTAATTACCTATAATAGTTTAAAACATGAGCATGCAGCCAAAGTGTGCCACATGTCATATAAAAATAATAGCTAAAGGAAAAATAGTGTTGTGCCTAGCGAAAAGTCTCCCTTTTTCTAAAAATGCTATGTCAAGCCCCTTATCACAACCATAGGTTCACCTCCTACAAATCCTATTTTGAACTTCTCCTAACACACTTCATCCTTAGCACACTTGAATTTGCTAACACTCCATAACACACATTTTTATTCATTCCTTTCTATCCATTTTGACCTAGTTCTCCCTTGTGATTCCCTGACAGTACCTAACACTCCTCAACATCCATTAACATTCTCTAGCATGTGTTAGCATGCCTTTTCATTCCTTTTCATGCCCTGGCCCTCCCTAGCTATCATGCCCTCATAACTACCCTTACTTAATTTGCAACTTAGGAACCCGACCAAGTCCTTGCTTGACTACAAGAGCTTGACAAAGTTATGGTTAGTACAAATAGACTATGTTTTTCAATTGTGTAGTTTGGGGGGTACACCACAGGCCTAGTGATATGTGTTTGTATGAGTTTGGTCACAAAATGATTTATGGGAAAAGAACCCAAATGAAGCAGTTTTGGACCCAAGATGGGGTTTAAATCTAAAATAAAATTAATATTTTCTAAGGTCTAAGAGGATAAACCCATAAGTTCTAGAGGGTTCCTAAAAGGCCCAAAAAAATATATTTAAGGAGGCCTTAGGATGAAGGGAAGAACATCGAGATACAAGGAGCTCATTTGATCAAGGAGGCTAGGAGAGATGTAGTCCTAAAGTAGGATGAGTTAGAAGGCTAAGGGTTGTTAAAGGGAGGCCATGATCATCCACCAAGAGTAAGATTATCATGTGAGGGTTCATAAGAATTTCACATACTTTAATGTGTTCTATCTAGGAAGTAGGATGGAATATTGTTGGTTCTCTTCTCGTAGATCGAGCTCAAGAGAGCCTGCTTATGGGAATGTCAGCATGTGATTTCAGTGGTGTCTTTGTGTGAAGGTTGTATCAAATTTGGAAATAACACAGAGGTTTGATACCATATCTTGTGGTGGTTAGTAAGACACAAGGTATGTGATAAAGACCAACACAAACTGAGGAGGGCTTGCACTAGAATTTAGGGATAGAATATAAGTAGCCATATGCATAATATTGACTAAGGTAACTCTAGTTTGAGGGTCATAGAGATCCAAATTTAAAGTCAATATTCAGTCAATTAAATTCCCATAATCTATGGGTCCATATAAGCGTATTCGAGTCTCTTATGGAGGCAACAGTTGTTTTTTTTATATGGGTTGATAAGGTTTGTTCGAAATCAATTATAAAAGAAGTATAATGCCCTAGTTAGGGAAATTTCCTAGCATGTTTAGTCCATACAGTATGCCCTTAACACTATGACAAATCTATGTACAAGAAAAGGTGTTGTCACCCTTAGAGTGAGGTTTATCTCTGTAATATAGACTATAGGTTTGGAAGATGGTTTCCAGAAGTATGTGTGGAGAGACATTAGGGGAATTTTGAGGTCTAAAATGGGCATCCTAAGAAAAATTTACAACCAAAATAACTTTATAAGAACCAACAAGATTCAAGATGATGATGTCAACCATGGGGGATGATTCACCATTTTTGGCGTAAGAAAAGTAAAAATACTAAAAAATAATAAAATAATAAAAATACTTTTTCAACTTGTATTTTCAACTTGTCTCCCTATGAGTTTACTCAAATTTCAGGTGGGAGTACTTGTTGGGTACAAAATTTAATTCCTCATCAAAGGAGTACCCATGTCACATACTTTTGATGGACCCTGCTACACGAAAAACGTGAAATACATGAAAAAATGTGATTGCAATAACATTTTCATGTATTTCTAATTTTTCATGTATAAGAGTACATCAGAAGTATGAAACATGGGTACTCCTTGGATGAGGAATCAAATTATATATCTAAAAGGTGTTTCCGCTTGAAATTTGAGTTAACCCATAGGGAGATCGGTTGAAAATATGAGTTTGAAAAAATAGTTTTTTTTGTTTCTACCTCAAAAATTTTATGATGCAGTCTAATCTTATTTTATTAGTTGATAATTTCCTTAGGAGGCCCATTTTTCAAAATTCCCCTAATGAACAAACCCAAAGGAGGTTAAAACATGAGAAGAATATTGAGCAGAAGAAATGTGCCATATCAAGAAAGGATTGGCATGAAGAGGAGTTCATTTTATTGGACTCTCCATAGATTTTTGGACAGAGATCTGAAGCAACCTATAAACAATTGGTAAATGGACTATTAGCGGTTGATTTGTGACCTTAGCTCATTCATCTACATATTGTTAGAACGATGACAAGAGGAGTAGTTAAGATCTAGTCATAGATTTCACAAGAAAGAATTTGCTACACAAGAACGATGATTTTGAGAGGACTCAAATTATTGTTAGATGGAAGATTTGAAGATCCCTAAATAAGGGTAGTGCTGTGGGTACTATATTAGTAAATGTATTTACTATGGTTTGGCACATTAATGGAAGTCCAAGTAAAATTAGAGGGTTCTTAGTTGACGATTAAATAATATCCTGAAGTCGTGTACTTGTGAAGGAAAACAAGAGTGGTAGAAGGGCAGGTGTATTAGGAGTAAGGGTGTGAAAACTTTGAAGGACTAAAATGGCAGTAAAGTGAGCCAACCAGCTAGCCCTAGCCGACTTTATTGTAGAGGATTGATTCAATGAGAATAAAACAACCTCCATAGCCCTAGACTTGTCATCTTGGAGTAGTAGTATGGAAAAAGTGTGCAGAACAAAGAGATGTTCACAAATGGATTTGTGAACAATTGATCAAATACCTTAAGTGTTTCAGACCTTGAAGAAAAAAGGAGGTAGCTAGATGTCAGAGTTTGTTGAGGTTATTTCAGTAATCTAAAGGAGTTGAGCTCAATGATAGAGGAAAATTGAGGAATTGTGAAATGGGAGGCAAGAGCACCTGCTAGATGTATTCAGGACATGTGGACTGAAATGGTTTTGTGTGGCCACCATTAGTAAGTAGGCCCATTTTTGTCTTCTTAAGGATAGATTGATTGTCAAAATACTAATGCCAAACCCTAGTTGTATTTGTTTTATCATTGTGATTGTAAAGGGTCGTGATCCCTAGTATGAGAGCTCTAGATTTTTGTATTATAGTTTGAAATATAATGAATAAGTGTTTGAAAAAGTTAAAATTTATCATGTGCACTAGTTGATTCCTTGATGTGTGTAGATTTCATTGTGCATTAAAATAGATGTGTTGTGGAACTTGAGTGTGTTTGCATCAAATACTCTAAGACCAAACCCAGATTCTTATGTGATGTGGAAATTGAACATATTCCTTGCTCTCCTAAGAACTACATATAAATCATCTTAGGCTACTCATGTCCAATCTCAACTCACCCCACTTAACCATTTACCAATAAAAGGCTCGCATTCAATCGTGACAGTAAAACAACTAAGAATAATAGTTTACATCTTGACATGACATAGCACTTGCCACCTATTACAATGCATTGGCACTACATGGAACATGCTAGCATCCACTACATTCCTTGGCATGCTTTGGCACCCCCTAGCACACACTACCACTCCCTGACATGTCGTGGAACTCTATCATGCCTTAGAATTTCCTAACATATAACCTTGTCACTCTCTCCTTAAAACACCTAAAACTCACTAACAATCCATATCACACTCTCTCATTCATTCTTTTCCATGGATTTTGAACTAGTTCTCCCCTTTGTTTCCATGACACTCCCTAACACTCCCTGACACACATTTATAGACCCTGGCACTTGGCAAATGTTGGTATGTCACCTTGACACTCAAGAATTCCTTTTCATTGCCTGATTATCATACCTAGAACTCATTGCCATTCCTTGTCACACACTCTTATTCATAAATTTCCATGAATTTGAAACTAGTGCTCCCTTTCATTTCCCTAACACTCCCAAACGCTCCTTAACATGCATTAGCACACCCTAGAACCTAGCACATCTTGGCATGTTGTAGTAGCCTCTACCATACCTTGTCACTCCCTTCTTAGCACAAACATAACTCACTGACACTTCCTGTCACAAACTCTTATTCATTCATTTCCATCCATTAATTTGACCTAATTCTCCCTTTTTTTCCTTGCACTCCCTAAAACTTCCTATCATGCATTGGCACACCTTGGTACCTACCACAACCTCGCCAGATACTTCAATGGAACTATAGAATGCCTTAATGATGACTAGCATACCATGTCACTCCCTCCTTATCACACCTAGAATTTGTTGACACTTCTTGTCACACACTCTTATTCATTAATTTCCATGCGCTTTTATCTAGTTCTCCCTTGAGTTTCCCTATCATTCACTAATACTCCTTAACAATCATTTGCACACCTTGGCACGTGGTACATATTGAAATGCTTCCCTAACACTCTAGCATGCCTTGGCACTACCTAGCATACCTTGTCACTCCCTCCTTAGCACACATGGAACTCACTAACACTCCCTATCACACACTCTTATTCATTAATTTCCATTCAATTGAAACTAGTGCTCCTTTGTATTTCCCTCATACTCCCTAACACTCCCTAGCATGTGTTGGTGCCACACCCTAGCACCTAGCACATCTTGACATCTCTTGGCATGCTTGACATGACTTGGAACTGTCTAGCATGTGTTAGCACTTGATGGTCTTCCTTGGCACATTTTTGTACTTCTTATTTATCATGCCATTATAGATAACCTTACCTTTTTTGCGATTTGGGAACCCAACCAAGTCATTGAAAAAATAGCGTTGTTCCTAGCCCAAAGTCACACTTTCTCTAAAAATACTTTTGTCCAACCCCTTATCGCAATCATAGGCTTGCCTCCTGCAATTCCTATTCTAAAATTACCTTAACGCACTTCATCCTTGGGACACCTAGAATTCACTGACACTCCCTCGCACACACTCTTATTCCTTCATTGCCATGAATTTTGACCTAGTTCTTTCTTATGATGCCTTGAAAATCCACAAAACTCCTTGGCATGCATTTAAACTATCTAGTATTTGTTATCATGCATTTTCATTCCTTGGCACGCCTTGACACTCCTTAGCTATCATGCCCTCACAACTACCCTACCTTTTTTAACTTGGGAACCCAACCAAATCCTACGTGAACTACAACAACTTGACCAAGTTACAATTACTACAGCTAGAGTATTCCTTGTTCACCTAATAAATTCCTATAACTCATCTTATACTACTCATTTTGAATCTCAAATCACATAACTCAACAAGTTACGAATACAAGGTTCACATCCAATTGTGGTCGTAAAACAACTAAGCAATGTAGTTTACATCTTCATATGCAATAACACCTGGCACCTCTAATAATTCCTTGGCACTATGTGGCACATGTTAGCATCCCTTGCATTTCTTGGCATGCTTTGGAACTCCCTAACACATCCTAGCACTCCCTAATACCTAGCACACCTAACACTTTCTCACACTCCCCGTCACACTCTTATTCATTCATTTCCATGCATTTGAAACTAGTGCTCCCTTGTCTTTCCATGGAACTTGGCCATAACACACCCTTGAATGCGTTGGCGCCACAGCTTGTCTCCTCGTACATCTCATCATGCCTTAGAACTTGGCATGTATTAGGATTACTAACATGCCTTGGAACTATCTAACATGTGTTATTACTTCCTAGAATTCCATGGAACACCTTAGCACTCCCTAGCTATCATGCCCTCATAGATAGCCCTTTTTTTTTACTTAGGTGTTATATGAAATTTGCATCTACGAATAAACACATTTTCCCTAGGTGGGTAGCTACACCTAGAACAAGAGAATGAAAATAGTTTTATCTTTTCTTATAGTAGATAGATAAGATGAAGTAACTTACGTGTAGTATTTCGCTTCCTTAATCCCATTTCAATCGCTCTCATCACTCCCACTTGAATGGAATCTACTCAATAGGTACTTGTGTCAATAGATTCGGAAACAACAAATGATCAAAGCATACATGATCTATCCACTATGAACCAATGGAATTGAAGACATTGAAACACATTATCATTATAGATACGAACAATAATATGAGAAAATGAATAAACTCTTTATTAATGTAGAAGGAAGAGTTTCACCCAATACAGTTCGATCATGTGTCACTCATCTAGCTTCACCCCAACCCTCGCCACATCAAAAGCACACTAATACAACAACATAACATTGCTTGACATGAACTCAATTCTCAAACCAACATAATTTCCTTACCAAAATTCAGATTCTATCTGCCTAATCATTATGATGACTGGCCAATTTATAGGGAAATTCAGGTGGTTATGTCATAAATTGGGCATTGAATGGTTTTCCAAAATTGGATTTAGATTCCATGGAGAAAGGGATGAGACGATAGAGGGATAATTGGTCCACAGCCTATCTAAAGTCATCCTCATAGGATGAGATACGAGCTAGCCATCCTTCTAGAATGCTCTAGAATCAAGGAATATTCCCATAAGCCTATGCCAATTTCCCTCATTCTCGCCCAATGCAGGTCAAATAGGTCCTAAGTGCACTGTAGTGCAGGCTTGAATGGGTATGCCTACTATGCAGTGTAGTTACCCCTGACCAAGGTTGAACTGGTGTCCCAAGGAGGCATTTTAGCAAGGTCTCACGCTAGGAAACAGTCATGGATGGAAGCATTCAATGGTATGACTTGTTTAGCAAATGTAACAACTTAATTAGGGTTTGATGAGCCCTAATTGTAATCATCTAAATGTTGGGAGTGATGTGCCCAAATAGACCTGTAACAGTTACCCCCTAAAGCATGAAGTCAAAAATGATAATGTTGAGTGATATGCTTTATGATGTGATGGGGAGTATCTGAAGCAGATAGTGACGTGCATCGATTACAATACATAATATCATGATATTTTGATATTTTCATGATTTTATGAGGGAAGGCATACCCATTCTCGGCGTATAAACTTTTCATTACATGTACATGAATCAGACCGTCATCTACAGATATAGATCCTTGATAGGATGAAAATCTATGTAAAGCCATTGTACAAATGGTTTAGTACTCTCCTAAAATCACAACCCGAATGGATGAAACTAGATCCGGTGTCTTCTATATCATCTAATCATTCATTCAAGTACGAGTCTAACCATGTGAAAATGTGATCTGAAGTCGAGCATGGGAAGACATTGTTTGATTACCAGACATGAGAGAAATCACTCATAATGATAATGATTCTCAAGGTACTATAATACATTCTACATGGTGTCAATAAATGTTTTGATGTCAAACACCATACAAAGTCTTTTGGTCGAAGGCCAATGATGTCAACCTATCACTGGAAGCAAGAAACTTGCCATTGATTTATGCAAGCCTCAAGGTACTGGAAGGGTGTTTCGAAGTCAAATTCCTAGATAATGTGTTGATGTCGACAAGAAGTGACTCATCGTAAGAGGGTCTTGATGTATCCCCCATCAATGAGACGAAATGATTGTAATGATTTTGAAGACAAAATTTGACTAACGACACAAGGTTCAAGAATGGTGGTCATGAAAATAAAGGTTTATGAGTATTACAAAGGATAAAGTTTACTTAGTGACTTCTCTTGAACATGTTGGTGACACTGAATGAATTGGCAGGATTGACCCAAAAGCAAAGTGATGGATGGTATGATCGACTATAGGTATGATAACCATCAAGTAGATAACCCAACCAAAATAGTCACAGAGATGAAGTGAAAGTGTCATGTTCAAGAGTGAATTGCTACCGTAAAGTGATTTATCCCTTTTCCCATTTTCCCCAGTCATTGTAGACCAATACCTCTTTATTTTTTAATAAACTTGAGGACGATAACATATGCTTGTAGTATAATTCCACCCTTCGGGCGAATCCATTGCTATGTGATGTTTTAACAAGTCTAGGGAAGGTGAAACTCAGCCTTTTCATGATGGACAAGTTTTCTACTATTTGACTCTTTAATGAGTTTAACAACAATGAGAGCTTAGTCCTTTTCATGTTTAGAGAGTTTGAAAAGGAAGAAAAAGAAAAATCCACAAGTTCTTTTTCATAAATTTGTCTCTGAGGTTTGAAAAAGTGTAAAATAATACAAGAGAGAACCTATTGACCATGATCAACGTATTCCTTTTTCATACGTAATCTATCTCCGTTTGGAAAATGGTTAAACTTATACTGAGTAGATGTCATTTCCAATCCATTTACGAGCTGAAAAGGACAAGTGCTAGGCAATATTTTCATGTTTCAAGAGTCTGAAAAGAGCTTTAAGAGGACTTCACCTAGAGGATTGAGTGGTGTCTAGGATAGCAACTGGTTCGAATGATGTTGGAACTTCTCAAAACATGTTCATTTATGTGAAGATGCTAGCTAATAAGACCACTCATTGCAACTGTTCCTCAAAAATGGAAAAACAACCAAGTGAAAACGTATGATTGGCTATTGAGGATGGAAGGAGAAAAACTAAGGCTCATCTGAAGGAAGAGGTTAATAGAATGGAAATCACGAGGGTTAAAGTGGAGATGGGTTCATTTTTACACAAGCTTGAACCATAGGGAACTATGATTGGATTCAGTTTCAAGTTTACACAAGCTTGAAATGAAAAACTATGCTTCAATTCAGTTTCATTTTTACACACTCTTGAAAAGAAAAGCTATGCTCACATTTATTTTCATTTTTACACAACCTTGAAACAAGAAAAACTATGCTTGAGATTAGTTTACATTCACCCAGCATCATGACTCAATTCTAGGTGCACGCCCCCCAAGCTACATTGCATTCACCTAAGTAGACTACTTGTGGCTATGAGGTAGATTGAATGAAGGTTCATATACGATATCAAGTGAAAGAATTGATTGGGATTTGACGAGATCTAATGAAAGACGCGAATTGGAACTTTTCTCCATGGGACCTTGACTCATTTTTTAATGAGCTTGACACAAGACAAGGAACTCTACTCAGATTCCTTGTTTCATTTTTCATTGAGCTTGACACAAGACAAGGAACTATGCTTTGGGACTTGTTTCATTTTTTCTTAATGAGTTTGACACAATAATAGAACTGTCCTGATATTGTTTGTTTCATTTTTTAACGAGCTTGACATAAGACAAGGAACTATGCTTTGGGACTTATTTCATTTTTTTAATGAGGTTGAAACAGTAAAATAACTATCCTCATATTCCTTGTTTCATTTTTTAACGAGCTTGACACAAGACAAGGAACTATGCTCATACTCTTTGTTTCATTTTTTAACGAGGTTGACACAAGACTAGGAACTATCTTCATATTCCTTGTTTCATTTTTTAATGAGGTTCACACAAGACAAGGAACTACGCTCATATTCCTTGTTTCATTTTTTAATGTGCATGACAAGAGACAAGGAACTATGCTCATATTCCTTGTTTCATTTTTTAACGAACTTGACACAAGACAGGAAACTATGCTCATGGAACCTGTTTCATTTTTTTAATGAGGTTGACATAGTAAAAGAACTATTCTCATATTCCTTGTTTCATTTTTTAACGAGCTTGACACAAGACAAGGAACTATGCTCATATTCCTTGTTTCATTTTTTAACGAGCTTGACACATGATAAGGAACTATGCTCATATTCCTTGTTTCATTTTCTAATTAGATTGACATAAGAAAAGAAACTATACTCATATTCCTTGTTTCATTTTTTACCAAACTTGACACAAGACAAGGAACTATGCTCATATTCCTTGTTTCATCTGTTAATGAGCTTGACACAAGACAAGGAACTATGCTCATGGAACCTGTTTCATTTTTTAATGAGGTTGAAACAGTAAAAGAACTATCCTCATATTCCTTGATCGAGGCTCATAAGAGGTCATGACTTCCAAGAGGTTCTCATCAGATGGGAGAACAATGATCTAGAAGGGATACATAGCAAGGAATGCATTAGAGAGATCTGGTTCCAATGCCCCCAGTACATAATGCACAACATCATTGAATTGATCATTAGTTGATGTAGGCATGGAATAGGTTGCCACATAATTGACCCATGGTGGGGAAGATACCATTGGGACAAAGGACCATTTAGGGAAGATGGTTTATTTTAAGCCATATTTGGACCTGGAAATGAAGGCTAGTCAACAGTGACAATTTAGCCTTCATATAGGAAACACATCACTCGAAAGAGTGTTGAAACAATCACTCCTATGTCATAAACATAGTTGCACCCAAGAAGTAAATTATAATATAAAGGGCTTGGGATTATCATCACATTGAGATAAACAATTTTTCCTCCCAAAGTAATAAGCAACTGAGGAAGGATCCCTAATGGTTGACTTGTTCCTCTATTAAAAGTGCATAGATTCTAGGTAATTGGCACAAGTGGTGGTGAACTGAGCACTTGCCAAGTAGTGGAGGAAAGGATACTCATAGATGCACCTTCATCTATAATAGTGCCAGATACAATCATATTGTAAACCTGTACTATGATCTGGAAAGGCACATAAGAAGGAAGACGACATCCTACTAGTCGATTCTAATCAAAGGAAGTGACTAGACAACCTAGACGGGGTATCATAAGAATGGGATAATTACCCATTTGAGTTACCATAATGGGAGGATTTTCCTTATGTCTTGATGGAACAAGAGGGTTTCCTCCAAGCTCATTGGAATATGAAGAAACAAAAAGAACTTGAGTGGTATCATACTCACTCTCTACGGGAAAGGTACAATTAACTAAAGGTTAAATCGGGTCAATTGTTTCCTCGACCTGTGATTGGTCAGGTATAGACCCATGGAATTCACATTCAGAGAGAGTGGGTTTGACCGACGGTTGATTTGGTTCAGTCAATTCATCAACTAGTGAAGGATTAAGGGAGAGTCTCCTGTAATGAGATGGAAGTCGATGCGGAGAAGCAGGACAGTTATCCAACACTTTTTCGCCTTCATCAAGATAGGGATAAAGGTGAATGGAGTGATTCCCTTCACATAACCTACAAGGAAACTTAACTTTACCCTTCTTTCCTCCAACTTTACTACCACTAGTTGATGGTGTGTCACGAGCATGATCTCTAGAAGTTGATGAGACTCGATAATGTGAACGAGAAGACCATTCTTCTAAGATACAAGGAATACCAGAACAATTTCAAAGAAGATGGTCTATCGTACAATGTTTGCAAGGATATTGAAATTTGTGAGGCTTATCGGATGGCTTCTCATCAAAATTTGTGTTTGAAGAAATGGTTACTTGGCTTGTCCCCTACTAAATTTTCTTCTTCTTCTTCTTCTTCTTCTTCTTACCCACCTGGTTACTAGTGCCAATACTTTGACTAGGCAAAGAGGAAGAAGGGGAGGAAGAAACAACCGACAAAGAAGGAAAAGGGTCAAATTTAGGATCAACTGGAGGTTGATTCTATCCAGCTATATGAATATTCAGTTGTGGGGCCAAGTAGGTTGAGAACAACCATACTGGCAATCTGATGGTAAGTCTTGAAAGAGACAATGTAGCCATATAAGGAGCACCAATATTTTTTAAAGGAGGTGGAATATGGAGTTGTTTCCATTTGTTTTCACCTAGGATCAACTAAGGAGTGATGTGGAGGATGTTATCTGTGGTAAATTAATTTATTTCAGTCAAAATAATATAACAAAACAAAAGAGGCATAATCTAGGCAAAAGGATTACCAAGAAACTATAAACTGCAATATACTACCACAGTAAACCAAGGACTTAATATACGTGTAGACAATCTCCCTGAATGTTGTGTTCAGTGTATCACAGTGTACAAGGCAGCTCACTTGGTTACCTGAGGATGGATAGAAACCTAATTTAGTCCTCCCATATATACCTGAAAGTATGTGGATGCCAAATCCGTGTTAGCGTTGTCTAATGCGAAACTGCCTT
The DNA here is from genome assembly GCA_000404065.3 of Pinus taeda. Taxonomy (NCBI): domain Eukaryota; kingdom Viridiplantae; phylum Streptophyta; class Pinopsida; order Pinales; family Pinaceae; genus Pinus; species Pinus taeda. The sequence continues at coordinate 24,515 of APFE030918947.1, read as the reverse complement.
ATATACCCAAAGGTATGTGGATGAACTATGATATAATTATGTACATGGGATGAGGTATCACACTCAAAATGTATTGTAGACAATTAATGACATCTTCTATGTTTTACAATGCCGGAACACGTTTCTAGCCTAGAACCTCTAAATGTTCTGCGTTAAGTTATAATGCTCCATTAGGTTAATTGAGATAACTTTTAAGTTTATGTTCTTAATCATTTTCCTTTAAAGGTTCAACACACAATGTTTTTGAAACTCCTAGAATTAAACTAAGATGATAGACATTCCTTTCATTTGTTTTGAACAATGAAAATCATAGCTAGTAAGGGATAGAGCAATCATATCATTGACAAAGAGCAAACAACACACCTAATGAAATTTCCCTAGCTATTCCTATCAAGCATTCACAAACTACAATATGTACAATGAAAGTTTTTATTTTCAGTCCCTTTAATGTTTAGATGAACAAAAAGGAACTAGATGCACAAACAATCAATTAATACTTTTCATAAGAAACGAAGACTTTACGATAGTTTCATTTTCAAAGAAATGAAGATTTTACAACACTTCCTTTTCAAAAATGACTAATGGATATAAACTAACTTTTACAATGAATTGATAATGATAAAGAAATCATTTAAGAAACACTAAACAATCACAGTCAAAGTAGGGCTAGAACAGGAAATTCAAATTTATTTCAAAACCATAACAATCATTGATCTTTTAGTAAACAACTTGAGAAGAAAATTTGGAAAAATGCAAGTTAAAATTGTGTTTTTTGGCTTAAGGAGGATTAGTGTAGGTCTGTGTGGGAGAGACTACGCTGCAAAGAACTATCTCTAAGCCAAGGGTGCTTTGCAGTGCACTGCCCCCTCACCAAGCCTGCACTAGTGCCAGAGAGGCCAATAAAAAGACATCTAAGCACAATTTTTTGACCAAAAACACTTCAAAAAGGTTGAAATAAGATCAATGAAGTCAAACAAAGTCTACTAGGATGTAATATGATGAGGGTACACTACCAGGAATGACAGTTGTTCCCCAGCGGAGTCACCAATTTGTTATATGGAATTTTCATCTACGAATAAACAAATTTTCCCTAGGTGGGTAGCTATACCTAGAACAACAGAAGGAAAGTAGTTTAATATTTTCCTATAGTAGATAGCTGAGATGAAGGAACTTACTCGTAGTATTTTTCTTCCTTAATCCCCTTTTGAATCACTCTCATGACTTCCACTTGAACTGAATCTACTCAATAGGTACCTATGTCAACATAAACATAGACAACGAACGATCAAAGCATACATGATCTATCTACTATAGACCAATGGAATCGAAGACATTGAAACACATAATCATTATAGATATGAACAATACTATGAGAAAAGGAATAAACTCTTTATTAATGTAGAAGGAAGAGTTTCACCCAATACAGTTCCATCCTATAACATTGGGAACCTAACCAAGTCATTGGAAAACCAATGTTGTGCCCAACTCAAATTCTCCCTTTCTCTAAAATTGGGTTGTCCACCCCTTATCACAACCACAAGATTTCCTCTTGCAAGTCCTATTATGAAATTCCCCTAAAACACTTCATCCCTGGGACACTTGGAATTTGCTGACAATCCTTGACACACACTCTTATTCATTCATTCCCAAGAATTTTTACCTCATTCTCCCTTGTGTTCCCCTAACACTTCTTAGCTATCATGCTAGCACAACTACCCTTACTGTGTTTTAGACTTGGGAACCTAACCAAGTCCTGCTTGGACTACAACAACTTGACCCAGTTACAATTACTACGACTAGACTATGCATTTTTCACCAAAGAACTACCTATAACTGATCTTAGGCTACTCATATACCATCTCAAGTTATCCCACTTAACAATTTACCAAGTCAAGTCTCACATCCAACCCTAGCCATAAAACCACTAAGGAAAATAGTTTACATCTTTACATGCCATAACACCTGCATGTCTAATAATTCCTTGGTAGTATGTGGCACTTGTTAGCAATCCCTGTATTCCTTGGCATACTTTGACACTCCCTAGCACAACCTAGCACTCCCTAACATGCCTTAGCACACTAGCATGCCTTGTCGCTGCCTAGCATATAACCTTGTTACTCCCCCCATAACATAATTGGAACTCACTAATACTCCATATCACACACTCTTATTTGTTAATTTCCATGCATTTTGAACTAATGATCCCTTGTGTTTCCATGGCACTCCATAACACTCCCTGTCATGCATTGGGACACCCTCACACCTAACACATCTTGGCATGTCACCCACTCTAGCATTCCTTGGAACTACCTAGCATACCTTGTCACTCCCTCCTTATCACACATAGAACTCACTAACACTCACTCTTATTCATTCATTTCCATGCATTTGAAACTAGTTGTCTTGTGTGTTTCCCTAGAATGCCATAACACTCCCTAACATGATTTGGCACACCCTATCACGTAGCACATCTTGGCATGTTGCACTAGCCTCTAGCATGCCCTAGATTCCTAGCATACCTGGTGACTCCCTCGTTAGCACACCTGGAACTTACTGACACTACCTGTCACAAACTCTTATTCATTCATTTCCATGCATTAATTTTACCTACTATTCCCCTGTGTTTCCTTGCACTCTGTAACACTTCCTAGCACATGTTGGTCCACGTTAAAACTTGGCACTTCTTGGTTGTATATCTCCCTAACACTCTAGAATTACTTAGTCCTACCTAGCATACCATGTTACTCCCTCCTTTGCACACCAGGAACACAGTCTTATTCATTCATTTCCATGCATTTTGACCTAGTTCTCCCTTGCATTTCAATAAAACTCCCTAACACTTTCTAACACATATTAGCACACCTTGGAACCTGGCACATCTTGGACAAATGTCACCTTGACAATATAGCATTACTTAGTGCTACCTATAATACCATGTAACTCCCTCCTTAGCACACCTAGAACTCACTAACACTACATGTAACACACTCTTATTTATTCATTTCCATGTAGTTTGGCCTAGTTCTCCCTTGTGTTTCCCTTGCACTCCCGAACATTCCTTAGCACACATTGGCACACTTTGGCACTTGGCACATCTTGGTATACTTCCCTAACACTCTATCATTCCTTCGAACTATCTAGCACACCTTGTCACTCAATCCTTCGCACATTTTGAACTCATTGATAGTTCATTTCCATACATTTGAAAATAGTTCTACCTTGTGTTTCCCTCGCACTTCGCCCTCACACTTCCTAGGATGTGTTCGCATCACACCTTGACACCTAGCACATCTTGGCAAGCCTTAGAACTTGGGCTGTATTGGAATTCATGTCATTCCTTTGAACTATCTTGCATGTGTTAGTACCTCCTAGAATTACCTAGCACACTTTGATACTCCCTAACTGTCATGCACTGATAGATAGCCTTTCTTTTTTTGCGACTTGGGAACCGAACCATGTCATTGGAAAAACAACCCAAAGTCTCCCTTTGTCTGAAAATGGTTTTTCAAACCCTTATTGCAACCATAGGTTTTCTTCCTACAAGTCCTATTTTGACCTTCTCCTAAGACACTTTATCCTTGAGACACTTGGAATTCGTTAACAATCCTTGACACACACTCTTATTCGTTCATTTCCATGCATTTTGAGCTAATTCTTTCTTTTGATATTATGGCACTCCCTAATGTTCTTCAACATGCATTTACATTATCTAGAATCTGTTAGAACACCTTTTCATTTCTTGGAATGCCTTGACACTCCTTAGCTATCATGCTCTCACAATTACCTTGACTTTTTTTGGGACTTGGGAACGCAACCAAGTCTTGCCTCAACTACAACATCTTGACCAAGCTATAGCTACTACAACTAAACTATGTTTTGATCACCTAAGAATTGACTATAGCTCAGCCTAGGCTACTCATGTCCAATTTCTACTTATCACATTGTCACTACCTCCTTATCACACCTGGAACATGCTAAAACTCCATTTCACACACTCTTATTCGTTCATTTCCATGCATTTGAAACTAGTTCTTCCTCGTTTTCCTCTTGCACTCCATGGAATGCATTGGCACACCGTAGTACTTTCCACATCTTCGCATGTTACCCTGGCCTTTAGCACTCATTAGCACTACCTAGCATATATTTTCACTCCCTCCTTAGCACACCTGGAACTCACTAACACTTCATGTCACAAAATCTTATTCATTCTTTTCCATGCATTAATTTCACCATGTGCTCCCATGTGTTTTATTGGCACTCCTTCACACTTCCTAGCACAAATTGGCACACCCTAAAACATGGAACATATTGGTTGCATTCTGCTATGGTACTATAGCATGAATTAATGCTCCATACCATACCAAGTCATTCCCTCCTTAGAACACCTAGAACTTTTTGACACACCATGTCACACACTCTTATTCATTCAATTCCATGCATTTCGACCTAGTGCTCCCTTATGTTTCCCTGACACTCCCTAACACTCCTTAGCACGTAATAACACACCATGGAACTTGACGCATCTTGGTATGCTTCCCTAGCACTCTAGGATTCCTAGAACTACTTAGCATACCTTGTCATTCCTTCCTTAGCATGCATATAACTCATTAGTATTTCATTTCCATGTCTTTAAAACTAGTGCTCCCTTATGTTTACTTGGAACTTGGTCATCACCGTCTCTAGCAGGTGTTCACACCACACACTAGAACCTGGCACATCTTGGCATGCCTTAGCACTTCACTTGTCTTCGTATGCCTATCTTGCCTTGGAAATTTCGGTGATTGCTTTCCTAGATTCACTAAATCAAGGGCCCATGATGAGAGCATTTCTCCCCTGATTAAATTTTCACAACTAGGGCTTCCAAATCACAATAAAACAAGGTTGAATTCATATGATAAAAAATATAAAAACATGAATTATTTTTAGTGACATGTCTTCATTTTCCCATGGTGGGTGAAAATCATGGATGATATTGGAGTTTCAATGGTATGTGTTGGGTGAGGTAAATGTCAGTATATTCCCTCTACCACTTGATGCATGCATTCAAAACCTTGTTATGCTTACAAGGAATATCTCCTTCGAATTATGGTAGTAGCTCTATGGTTTGATATGTCAACTTTCTCATTTAGGAGTCATTTTCTCACAACTAAAGTGCTTGTCTGGATTGGTTTCATTACAAAGGAAAGAGCTCTAACACAAGGACATATAACTTTCTATAGAAGCTTGGGAAAAAATCCCCCTATTTTTTGGTTAATTGAGGTCATTTTCATATTTCATGCTTGGTTATCCAAAATACAAATATTTTTTGTTATCTAGAATTTAATTAGGTTCCTTTCTAGTTTAATTTTTTCGCTTTACAACACACATGAAAATAGTATCTTCATTTTGATACTATAAATAGAAAAGAAATAGGGATAGAAGAAAGAGCACAATTCAATTTCCTTCCCCTTTGAAATAGAAGAATTCATTTGAATGGTTAGCACCAGGTTGTCGACTAGGTGATAACTTTAGAGCCCAGGGATATGTTTTCAGGTTCTAGTTAACCTTGTAGTTTATCACTAGGTAGTTCTCGTTCTTTACTTCTACTCCCTTTAGTTTTCTCTTTTTTCTCTCTCTTTCTGTTTTATTTATTTGTTTTGATTTTTTAGGTGGAATCTATTCCTTTGAGGGCTCATTTTTAACTTCTAGTCAACTTACTATGTTTAACCCATTGTTCCATTTGGATAGTGCTTAGAGAAGGTTTTTTTTGTTTATTGTTTCTATAGGTATTCTTTGAGACACCACTTGTGTTTCATATGTGGGATCATTTGTTTTCATCCTTCTCCAATTCTTGAGTCCTTACCTCTCTCCTTGGATCCTAAACCTTATTTTAGTTAATTGTACTTAATATTTTCTCCCTCCTCATTTTTAATGTTATAATTTGGTCCTTGTATAACTATGCTTCGTCTTAGTCATTTTGAAGGTTGCAGGGAAAGGAAGAATCAGTTCAATCTCTCCGACTCGTGGGCCCAACATTTGGTAGAAAGGTTTTTTTTTGTTCATGTGAATTCCAACCCTTGTCAAATTTGAAAGGAAATTGAACAGGAAGAGTAAGAGGCTAGAATTGAATGATGTTTCATCATTAATGTTGATCTAGAAGAAGATGTTGGTGAGTGGGTGTTAGATATTGGAAACACTCAAACTAAATAAATAAGATACTTGCAAATTGTGGACATTTAAACCAAAATGAGAAAAGTTTTGTTATAATTCTCAAAAACCAAACATGAGACCCTTTTATATATTGATGAAACGCAATGGCACACAAGGAAGATAATTGAAAAAGTGTCAATCCCAACAAAAGGTTGGTAAACCTTGAATTCTCCGCCTTCTATGAGCAAAGTGATATACCTAACACTATCTGAGTTGATTCTTTGTCTAGGTAGATGTCATTAATATATATTTTTAATATATATTATATTAGTAGCCTAGTTATGATCGTAGGTTTTTTAAGCTTTTGTTTAGTTTGCAAATTGTTAAACTATTTTTGGCTACATTATCTTCTTGGATTTGTTATCTAGTTCACACAATTTATATGGACAAAATTTGTACTGTTATGCTACGTATGGGCCGCTTTCCCTAGTGGAAGACCAATAGGTATCGAATATGATGGATGATTTTTATTGCTAGATTAATATAAAAGAGTGACACGGCCTTCATTAATTTCAACTTGCTACTTCCTTGCCTTCATTGATTGCACCACATGAAGAGTTTCCCATTTACCAATTCCATCTTGACCTTTATAACTCATCCAACAACTTCTAACACATGAAATGAAATGATTATTCTTCCAACCATGAGCTCCAAACTACAATTTTATGAGTATTGAGAGTAAGGACCCCTTACTGTGGTCAATGGGAGTCCCAAATTTTCCATATACAAAGTGACAATAAAAATAGGAATCGAATATATGCTAACTGATGAGCCCAAAAATGGGTAACTTATTGGGCTCATTATTGCCTATTGTTCATGATTAATCCACCATTATTCATAGTTAATGCATGCTTCTAAGTATATTTATGTTAATTGAATGAATGAGAGTACTCACTTGACCATGGAGGCTAATACATGGTTATTGCAGATTTTTGGACAACTTTTCGACCAACATCAAGCATTTATGAGCCAGTTGATAGCCAAACATGAGGGAAAAAGCCTAAGGATTCATAGGAAGGGTGTCTCCTACACTAAATTGCCCCTTCCTCAAATTCTCCACCATCATCTCGGAGTTCAGCAGGCCATCGAAGATGATTCCCAAGGGCAGTCGAGCAGCTTTTTGTAAAGTGACTGATTACTTGTAGTTTGAGCAGCCAAGCCCCTTGAGTTAAGGAGAGTTGTTGGAGGTCCTCGTAGTGTATACAAAGGACGGCTTCTAGCCTTCATAGTTTAATTTTGGGAACATTTTTATTTTGCACTCTAGTGCTGCTATGTTTTTGCTCATTTTTGGAGCTTTTGTTGTAAACATCTTTTGTGACATGGTAATTTTTTAAATAATGGAGATCAATTTCATTTTGCTTCATCTCTGAGCTTCTTCTTAGGAGCCTATAGCTCTTGTGGTTGGGGCCAACCCAAGTGCCAGGGCCTCCTTTGTGTACTGTTATATGTTTTTGTTGTCTTCAAATAATTTATGGTAGTAGGTTACAATCTTTCTTGGTTACTTAGTTCATTCTCAATAATTGAAATAGTTGTTCATGTTTCAAGTGATTTAACAAGTTGGTAACAGAAAATATCTTCGAAAAAGGCCATCAAGAACCCCTTGATCTCACCTCTCCCTCCTTGGGACCATGAGCTGAGACCAAGGTGCCCTTGCTGCCATAAAAAGACTGTTCTTGCTTCTTAATGCAATTTCTAGTGTTAGATTCTTAGTTGCAAAAGTTGGTATCAGTTGTGATTACAAGCTTAGATCCATTATTGCTTGGTTATCCTAGTTGTCTTACATGATTTTCTACTAATAAATTTCTGTCCATCCTGATTTTTGGTAATTAGGTCAAAATTGGGTTAAAGTGGCTAGATCTTTGGTTTTCCTAGTCTTCGTTTGATCAGTTTGGAAAATAATGTGCGAAGCAACTTTCATACCTCCTTCCCTACCCTTACCCTATCAATGCAACCTGCTTCATCCTCTAACTCAGATTCTTGCCTCTCATTTGCCACATCCCCTCACTTTTCCCTAATTCCTACATTCTTGCCCAACATTTCTTCTCCTATCTTCGAACCAACCCAATCACCTTAACCACTCCTCATCCTCATTCACCAAGTCGTAGACCTCCTCACACCCTTATCTCACCTCTATACCCAATTATTCACATTTCCTCCACCATCAACCCTCCAAAATTCCCTTTCAGAACATCCTGTAGAAGCTACAAAACATCCTGTAGAACCCCTACAGACTTCCTGTAGAAGCTCACGAAAGCAGTTTCTTGAGATCCGATCACTGTGAAACTCTCTGGAAGGGTGCTAGGGACCCCTTAGGCTCTTTTCTCACCTTCCCAACCTCCTACAAGCATTTCCTTTTGCCAATCAACCTCTGCACAGTCAAAAATAGTTAAAGCACATGGGTAATAATTCTGACAACTTACTCAAAAATACAAAAAGATGTTTTTTCCATATTTTACTGTAGAAGTAGCTTAGTGACATGCATTTTACCTTTCTAAAAGTCAATGGCATCCATTTCCACCGCTTCCATCTCTTTTCTTGCACCAATAGGGTTAGTGGGTAAAACTAGGGTTTACTAGGGTTTGCATTCCTTTCAGCTTTTAGTTTCTTTCTGAGTTAGCTTTCGTCCATCATTGTTAAAGGATTCTTCTAAGAGCTCATAGAATTTGTCTTAAGCTCCTAGTGGACTTGTGCTAGTTGATTAAGCGACAATCGCGGCAAGAGCTAGTACTTGTGCATATAGCATTGTCGCTTCGAAGTTTGTTACGAACTACTAGGTTGATAAAAGTAAAGAAGGGAGTCCGAGGAGTTGCAGCATTATTGTTGCAATACTGGAGCCCACCATCTTTTTGTGCCATTTCCGGGGAAGCGTTAGAGTATTTGTAATGACTGCTTTTCTTCAGTTTTCTACTACAAACTTCTGCTAAGTAGTTTATTTCAGCAAGAGTAGAGTAGTTGTTTTATTTCCATTCCGCAATTTCATTTCTGCAAAAGTAAATTAGACATTTCCTGCTTTCCTAGGTTAGCATTTCAACTCTGCAAGCATAGCTTAGCATTTTGTTCCTGCAATTTCATTTCAGCAAAATAGATTATTCCTTTCCTGTTTTCATTTCAATTCCATGTTTTCATTTAAGCAAGATAGATTTTAGTTAGTTGCAGTTCAATCTATTTCAGCTTTGCAGGTACAAGTAGAAAAAAACAAGAGAGCAACCCAAAATATTTCATTTCATGCCTCATAGGAATAGAGACAATATCAGGAAATTCATACCCAACACCCCCATGACATCACTGAGTCACCCTTCTCTCTTCTTCGGTGGCAGTGATCCAGAAGACCTATAGGTGAACCTCCAGAGATATACGAAGATCCTATCACAGAACAAGAGCAAGAAAACATTCCTGTTGAGACCATGGCTGAACACAAAAATGGTGTTGGAGATGAGGAGAGAATAGAAGGTGCCTTCCCCATTTGAGAGACCAATGGGGACATGAAAATGAAAAACATAAATCTCTCAGCCTTACCTCACTTCCATGGATTGACCATTGAAGAACCTGATACCTTCCTGTTTGAGTTCGATGTCCTTTGTGGAACTTATGACTATGCAGAAGACGAGAAAAAGTTGAAACTCTTTCCCTCTACCCTCAAGGATGTAGCCCTACACTGGTTCATGGGGTTACCTAGAAACAATATCCCAACTTGCACTCAAATGCAGTAAGCCTTTAACAACAAATACCAGGACTACTGTAGGTCAAAGGAAACGAAGGGAGAGATCTTTCGAATGACCATGGGAAGTGATGAATCTTTAGAGGACTATGAAGAAAGGTTCCAACTTAGTTATAAAATAGCTAGGTGTACACTTGACCCTAAATATCCGAAGCTGGTTTGCTTCGAGGAGTCCCTGAAGACCTTCTAGTTACCCTCCATTTGCTAGCCGGCATAGACATCTACCAACTACCTTATGAGGACATAAAGATTGTGTTTAGAAACCACTCTAGGGCAGCCTAGAAAAGAGGTAGGGGGAATATTCTTTCAGCCAGTGCCACCATCTCTAAAAATGAGTTTACAAATCAAATGGAAGACCTTAAAAGTGAGATGAGACAGACCATTGCCATGCCACTGGATACTTTCCGAATCCAGCAGAAGAAAGAGGAAGCTGACAGGGCTTTGGCCATCTTTTGTCACAGATGCACAAGGAAGCATCCTAAGAACGAGTGTCCATTGCACTCAGTGGAGGTATATTTCGTTTGTGAGGAAGACCACCCTACAAGCCAATGCCCAACCTTGCCTGGACTTAAAGCCATGTACCAAGGGGCTGAGGGAGCCACTAAACCACTCTACTTCCTCAACCAAAGGAGGCCACATGGATCTAGACCTTACCAGCAAGGGGTGCAAGGGACATCCCAAACTTATTACCACCCCAACCAATCTACTCATATACCTTCTTGTGGCCCCCCTGCTCATCCTTCCTGGTTCGCACCTCCTCCTTGGTCTTATCCATCTCAATACCATACTGAACTTGCTGCTCATTCATTTCACTCTCATGTTCAGCCACAACCTTAGTGGAATGCACCTCAGTGGGGGTGGAGGTCCCAATACAACTCTCCTCCCGCCATTTTGCCTCCACCACCTACTCCACCTCAATCATTACCTGCTGCTCCTCCAATACAACCCCATATGCCTGCTCAACCGAACCCGAACCCCAATAACAGATAGACCTAGCAAGTATATACTCGAGAGACAACAAGCCCTACCTACTCCGCGAAGATTCAAGAGATCAACCTATGATCTGGGAGGGTCCTTTCAGATCACCAACTTCCTTCAGAGGATGAGGAAGGGAAACAGGAAAGTGAACCCAAAGTCATTCCACCCTTTCCTAAGAGACTAACGGTAACCATGCAACCAAACCTAGAGGAGACTGAAATTCTAGGAGAACTTAAACAATTGTGTGTGAAAATACCACTTCTCCGAGCCATAAAAGATGTACGAATCTATAACAAATTGATCAAGGAGAAGTGCTTCAGGCACCCAGGCAGGTGAAAGAGATATGCCCCAACTATCAATGTCATAGGACAATTATCCAATCTAATGTTGGGACAAGTAATTTGTCCAAAATATTTGGACCCTGGGAGTCCTGTAGTTGATGTCCACATCAATGGCACCATAATCCCCCACACCTTGATTGATCTAGGGGCTGCCATTAAAGTGATGACTAGGGACACTAGCTCAAACTTAACCTTCAGAGTTCCTTGAGAAATACCTCGATAGTACTGCAGTTAGCAGACTGCTACACCATGACTCTCGAAGGGATTATGGAAGATTTCCTGGTCTCTGTTGATTCTTGGGAGTACCCTGCAGACTTCTTGTTCCTTTAGCCAAAGGAAAAACTCATTGGATACCCCCTCATTTTGCGAAGGCCTTGGTTGGCTACTATGGATGCTTACATCAGTTGTCGAGTGGGGAGCATGACCATCAAGAATGGCCCTATGTCCAAATAGCTAGTCCTATACCCTCCTACCCAACCTCTGTTAGAACATGATTTGCCTCTCTCGTTGGAGGAGGGAGATGAGGATGAAGTCTACTCTGTACCATTCTGCACAGTAGAAGCCACTAGGGGAGGTCCTCAAACCGAGGATGACCTGATTGAGAATTTGATTCAAAATCCACCTCCCAGTGTGATGCCATTAGAGGAGTTTGTGGAAGGTACCCAGGCCAGCGCTTTAATAGACCTCTATGTAGCTGATATGACCTCTCCCAGAGTTAAGAGTGTGGAATTTGGCCCTGAAAGAACCTTGAATATCAGCTCGTCTGTTATGAAACCAACTCAAGAAATGATAGAAAAGATAGATCAACGCCTTAGAATTCAGCCTCTTCGAGGGGACAACCTTCTTTACATTACATAAATGAAAAATTCTTGGATGATTAAAATGACAAAACCTCATTTCTATATATAGGAGTCTAAGGAGTCACAATATAACCTAGCCGACCTAACAATAATAATATAAAGCCACAGAAATAACAATAGAGGGATTCATGGGGCACACTAATAACAATATGGGGATAATAGTGTTGGCATTATGATGCATGTGTTGTACTTGATGGAAACCCACTCATAGAAGAAAATCTCTCTTAATTTATAACTAGATGAATCTTCAGAAGAGATATCAGATGTGACTGTATGCATGGGATGCAGGATAACTCAAAGGAATCAGATGATAGTTCTATGTATGACAAGTTATATTTTCCATCAAGTCCAAAGGGGGAGATTGTTGGCATTATGAGACAAGTGTTGTCCTTGATGGCAAATCACACAGATGACAAATCATAGTGCAGGAGGTCAGCAGCAAAGAATTGATGATGAGTCGACAAGAATGAAGAGAAAATATATATATGCAGGTTCACTTTGACAAAGCCGCGTATACACATAGGTTGGACGTGCCCAAGATGCGTATGCGTATACATGCACTTTCATGCAAGGAAAAGTGCATATATGTTGGAGAACTTACTTTTGGTCCATGGTAGTGAGTCCTTGGTACTTGAACCTATGATTTTGGACTGTAGTATCTCGTCAGATGTGTTGATCCCTAGTATTGGGTCCATGGTATTAATTTGTTATGGTTTTGGACCGTGGTATTGTAAAAGGCCTAAGACTATAAAAGGAGAAGAATATCATTAGGCAAGAGACATGAATATCTGATATAGGATGACATCCAGTATGCAGGATATGGGTTATGATGCATTGCTTGATCGAAGCTAAGGAGGGATCTCACCAGTTGATGGAGAACAAGATCTACAGATAGATAGAGATCAAATGGTTTGAAATGAACTATCTCTATATGGTTGATTATGATTGTTCTAGATCTGTATACTGATGCATATAATGTTATGAACTGGGTATAACTTAAGTATGAAATAGCTGCAAGTCGTGATAGATATGTACGCGGGTTGGCTTTGGTAAAAGAGCGTACGTATGCGGGTTTGATTCATCCAAGTAGCGTATACCATTTGAGCTATGATTTTGATGATACAGTTGGTTCTGAATATTGTTATAGAGTTCAGTGTGCTACTCTGTGTTTTGGTGACTGCTTTTTGTTGATAGGATTTCAGCGTTCAGTGTTTTAGAGATTGATGTTGCTAGTGTGTGTGTGCTTCAATGATATTGATGGGTCCAGTATGAAAATTGGATGAAACGAGGCCTTCATATTTTAGAGTTGTGCTTCAGCGTATCCAGTCTGAAAATTGATGAAACGTGGTACCTGGAGGAAGAAAGAGAAGGTTGTAGCCTTCGGTAGGTTGGCACCTACGTACTAGTACATCAGCTAGTACAAGAGCAAAGGGTGTTGTAGCTCCCTTCCTGGAGAGGCTAGAGAACAAGAGAAGGTTGTAGCCTTTTGCAGGTAGAAGCCTGTGTACTGGTATAACTCTGCACCAATACAAAACTATTGTAAAAATAATTTCTTATTAAAAAGATTGAGACGACTTGCAATAGGTGGTTTTCACCCACATTGGGTTTCCACCTTATATCATGGTGTTCATGTGTGCTTCTTGTGTGTGATGATCTGTTCTGTTTTACTGCTTCTGTCTACTGTTCATGTGGTCAATGAAGTTCTGATGCATTATCTAAGGATTAACATATAATGGATTATCTGAATCATAAGTATTTTGGATATATGCTATTTATGTTAGACACAGTCGCGTATACACGCGGGTTCATTTAACTAAAGTAGCGTATATGCATCTAAGTATGGAAATGAAAAAGTTTTACTGATTTGATAATACTGATTAACCCCCCCCCCCCCCCCCCCC
>APFE030918947.1:0-10448 GCA_000404065.3 Pinus taeda | reverse complement strand
TTTACAAATATGGTATATGGCCCATAGGATTCACTTAAATAAAACCTCTTTCTTGAGCCTTCATAAATAGAACAAGGGTTATGGACTAAATAAAAAGATGTTTTATTTATTTACCATACGTCTAGTTTATTTATATTTTTATTTATTTACCATACCTTTTGAGTAATTATAAAAAGATGTATTATTTATTTACCATACCTCCACTTTACTTATATTTTTATTTGTTTACACCTTACATGTATATAAGGTGACTTATGGAGTAAATATAAAAAATGTTTTATTGACCATACCTCTCATTTATTTATATTTTTATTAATTTACCATACCTCTTTTATAAATATGGTATTTGGCCCATAGGATTCACTTAAATAAAACCTATTCTTGAAAATGGGCGAATGAATTCACTTAAATGAAACCTATTCTTGAAAATGGGCGAACGGAAGATTGTAACTCCTAATTTCAAGGGCTAAATTTACCTTTTTTACCCTCTCCCTTAAAATAAGGTGGGCTATTTGAGGTGATTTGTAAAAATGTACTATGATACAAAATATTCGCCCACTAAAACTTTAAAACCCCTTAATTTCGCGAAAGGGCGAACATTCGCCCCTAAAATTTTCTATGCTTTGGGTTTCCATGTAGCTTTTGAATTGTTTCCATAAATGCACTAGAAACTGTACTGGCTTTAAATGGATGTGATAATGCACAAAAGTGTGAATACTTGGTAAGTCTGTCAACTACCAACCATGATGACTCTTTCCTGAGAGCTTTGGGTAAACCTGTGATAAAATCCATTGAAACCTCCTCCCAACGTTGGCTTGGAATGGATAAAGGTTGTAATAGACCCAGTGTCTTAATTGTTTCAACTTCATTTTGCTGGCAAACCAAACATTCTGCCACAAACATTTGAATATATGATTTAAGGCCCTCCCAAAAAAATTCCTTCTTAACCCTGTCGTAAGTTTTTAAAAATCCCGAGTGCCCTCCTAAGGGAGAAGTGTGAAATTCCATAAGAATCTTTTGTTTTAGCTGGGAATTCTTACAGAGGTATAAGCAACCTTTGTACCATAACGAATCATTTTTCCAGCTAAATGTATCCAACGTACTGGATTCTTGTTGTAACTTTCGAATAAGTGCCCACACTTCTTCGTAATTCTTCCATTCCTGCCTTGCTTCATTTATCCAATCTGGTTGGATAATAGAAATGGCACACAACAATGCTTCCACATCCTCATCCTTTCTTGAGAGTGCATCCACCACCACATTTTGCTTCCCTTTTTTGTAGATGATTTCAAAGTCATAACCCAACATCTTGAGAGGATAATCTTTGTTCTAAAAAGTATTTAAGCCTATCATGATATGTTTTTACCTTGAAGTGTCTTCCCATTAGGTAGGGTCGCCATTTCTTAAGTGCATGGAGTATTGCCAACATTTCCTTCTCATTAATAGCTTTGTGTAAAAACTTTCCCTTGATTGGACGACTTTCAAAAGCAATGGGTCTTTCATCTTGCATTAAAACAACACCAATTCCATTTCCTGAAGCATCACATTCCACAATAAAGGTTTTTCTGAAGTCCAATGTAGCTAAGATCGGTGCTTGGAAAATTGCCTCTTTAAGATGTTCGAATGGCTTTGTTGCTTCTGGAGTCCATGAAAATGCATCTTTCTTCAATAATGTTGTTACAGGTGCTGCTATTCTCCCATAATTCTTAAAAAACTTGTGATAATACCCTGTCAACCCGAGAAATCCTCGCAGATTCTTTATGGATGTGGGAATTTTGCATTCCTTAATGGCTTTAAGGTTGCTAGGGTCTACCTTAACTCCTTCATGAGATAAAATATGACCTAGATATTCCACCTCTTGTACTCCAAAGAAACATTTGGATCTTTTTGCATATAATTGTTTCTCCTCCAATAGTTGTAGAACCTTGTCAACATGTTCAACGTGATCCTTCCAAGACTCGCTATAGATTAGTATATCATCAAAAAATACTAACACAAATTTTCTAAGGAATGGTTTGAACATTGAATTCATAAAACCTTGAAATGTTGAAGGTGCATTGGTAAGGCCAAAAGGCATGACTAAAAATCCATAATGACCCTGATGAGTTCTAAATGATGTTTTTGGAATTTCTTCTGTTTTCATTCAGATTTGATGATATCCTAAATGAAGATCCAACTTGGATTCTCCAAGGCAGAGTTATGCGAAATCTCCCACAATGACTCGATTATAGACTAGTTTAGTAGAGTGAACTTGTAAGACGTGCCACGAGTCACTATTTCAACTTTTGGTTCTAAAAAATATACACAAGAAACAACAATCCATCCTCTTTTTGTACCTTCTTCCATAATTTCAATCCAATTCTCAGAGAGAAAGTTATGACGATTTTCCCCGGGTCACCTATTTGGAATGTATCAGGAGTCTGCAAAAAGACCAACTTCCTCAAATCATATCTTGGCAAATGTAGTGTAAAAATCTCTGAAATTTGGACCTGAGGTTCAACGCGATTTCTTCTCAAATGGGTTTTTTTCTTATCTTCCGAAACATTGCAAAAGGTAAGTTATAGCGATAATTCTACGATGACTTATTCAGAGCAGAAAAACCCTAGAATCCAAAGCTCTGATACCAAATGATATGAAACCAGCTCAAGAAAAGATACAAAAGATAGATCAACGCCTTAGAATTCAGCCTCTTTGAGGAGGAAACCTCCTTTACATTACATAAATGAATAATTCTTGGATGATTCAAATGACAAAACCTCCTTTCTATATATAGGATTCTAAGGAGTCACAATGTAACCAAGTTAACCTAACAATAATAATATAAAGCCACAAAAATAACAATAGAGGGACTCTATGGTGTACAGTAATAAAACTATGGGGATAATAGGGGCACAAAAATATTAATAAGGGGTACAACTACAATAGTAATGGGTTAATCACTAGTATTATAGGGACCCAACATCATCCCTATCCTCTTCTCAGGAAGAGGAGCTGTGTATCCTTTTGAACCACCATTTGGATGCTTTTGCTTGGAGCTATAAGGAGATGAGAGGAGTCCACCCTTCGGTCCATACCCACCACATTTACATCAAAGAGGATTGTAAAGCAGTTAGGCAGCCTCAAAGGAGAATGAATCCAGCCCTTAAGGACATTGTCAAGGAAGAATTGCAAAAGTTGTTGAATGTAGTATTCATCTACCCCATCTCTGATAGTGAGTGGATCTCTCCTCTGGCGCTTGTGCCCAAGAAAAATGAGAAGTGGAGAATCTATGTAGATTACCGAGAACTTAACAAAGCCACCAAGAAGGACCATTTCCATTTTCCTTTCATAGACCATGTGTTAGATGGACTGGCAAGAAAGAAATTATTTTCTTTCCTAGATGGGTTCAGCGGATATAATCAGATCCAAATCAGCCTAGAGGACCAAGATAAGACCACATTCACTTGTCCATGGGTTACCTTTGCCTACCGGGTCATTCCCTTTAGGCTACGCAATGCCCCTACCACTTTCCAGAGAGTAGTACTGAGCATATTTGCTGAGTTGGTTTATGATTCAATACAAATCTATATGGATGAATTTACTCCTTATGGGTCCAACTTCCAAGAAGCATTGGTTAACCTAGGAAAAGTTTTAACCAAGTGTGTGTGAGATGAACCTGTCCCTCAGTCCCGAAAAATGCAAATTCATGATGACTGAAGGGACCGTGCTAGCACATACAATTTCTTAGCAAGGATTATAGGTGGATCCAAACAAAATTTCTATCATCCAAAAGGTTCCACCAACTCAAAAGGTAAGAGATTTTCGAAGTTTTCTAGGCTTAGTAGGATATTATAGAAGATTCATTAAAGATTTTAGTAAGCTAGACTCACCATTGTTTGGTATTTTAGGGAAGGATGTTGAGTTTATATGGGCTGACAACTGTCAAGAGGCTCTGGATGAGTTGAAAGATAAGCTAGTAACCGCCTCAATCTTGAGAGGTCCAAACTAGGCCCTACCTTTCCACATCCACATTGATGCCTCGAACAAATCCATAGAGGTAGCCTTAGGACAATTTGAAGAGAAACTACCATATGCCATCTACTTGATCAACAAAATCCTGTCCAAGGCAGAGTTGAACTATACTATAATCGAGAAAGAGTTCCTGGCCGTAGTCCATTCCCTAAACAAGTTCAACCACTACATCACTGGTTACCAAACATTTGTGCACATTGATCATGTTGTGATTAAGTATTTAATGAATAAACCTGATGTGAATGCTCGTACCATTAGATGGTTACTTCTGTTGCAGCAATTTGAATTGACCATTGTTGACAAACCAGGTAAGGAAAATGTTGTTGCTGACTTTCTGTCTAGACTAGATTTTCTTGCAAGTGAAGACGAGATGGTAGATGATCAAATGCCAGATGAACACCTGTTTTCTATTTCAGTACTCTCTCCTTGGTTTGCTGATATAGAAAATTACTTGGTTTCAACACAATTCCCTCTGCACTTATCCTGAAAGAAGAAGAGCAAAATTGTGAGGAAAAGTGCCCCATTCACTTGGATTGGGGGCAACCTATTTAAACTTGGCCCAGATCAGATCTTGAGGCGTTGTGTTAGGGAGGATGAATTTTTTGACATCCTCCTAACCTGCCATGATGGACTGTGTGGAGGCCACTTTACAGCAAAAAGGATTGCCTTTAAAATTCTACAGGAAACATACTATTGGCCCACTCTTAATCAAGATGTTATAAGATACATCAGCCAATGTGACCGATGTCAAAGGATGGGGAAACCGACTCTGAGGGATGAAATGCCCCTCCAGCCTCAAGTGACTTTCGAGCCATTTGAGAAGTGGGGCATAGACTTTGTGGGTCCTATCAATCCTCCTTCAAAGTGGAAGTGTTACATCATTGTGTGCATGGACTACTTGACCAAGTGGGCAGAGACAAAAGCAATCAAGGCAGCGACAGAAGAAAAAGTGGCCGAGTTTTCGAGAGAAGATATCTTCTACAAGTTTGGATACCCAAGGGAATTAGTTACAGATCAAGGAAGTCAATTTACCTCTAACCTGATTGAAGACCTGCTCGCTCATCACAAGATTAAGCACAGGACTTCCACCCCTTACCATCCGCAAGCAAATGGGTAGGTGGTGTTAGATTCGGTCTAGTAGCCCTCCATGAGCGATCAAAGCTCTTTATATTTGCATAGGTAGGTGTCTCATCAGTGTCATTTTTTTGCATCCCATTAGGCATGCCATAACCCTGATGGAGGAGCTGGTGTCTTTTTCCCCCTCTTGGCATTGCTGGACCAAAGTCATTTCAGTCATTAACCTCTTTCAAAATTGTCTTGTCTTGTCTTGAGGTCAAATTCCTAGGTCTAGGGTTTTGGTCAAGTTTGTCTTCAAGGTCATGTCTCTGAAGGTCAATAAATGTTCAAGCAAGCCAGAGGGATGATTTTAAAGGTGTTTCTTCGCAAATTTCTATCTTGTACATTTAATTTTCACCTTGGATTTAAAAGCTCTGTTTTTAAAGCCAAGGCCATTTTTCAAATTTTTGTAAAAAGTGATGAAATTTCAAAAAAAAACTTCCAAGGACTGCATGTAACCCTGGCTCCCTTGCCAAGATCAATCAGATGATATCCCTACAAAAAGAATCAAGCAATAGCATTAAATGAGTCAATTTCAAGACAAAGGAAACCAAAAAAGTCAAGTTTTTAAAGTGTCAAAGGAAAAACATTAGAAAGTGGGTTGTGACATGAAATTTATTCAAAGCAAGGCTATAAAGGCTATATTTCCCTCCATCAAGCTTCATTTTGCATCCAAGTGATAGAGAAATCAGTGGCAAGAGAATTTGAGTGAATTCGGTAAGTTTGGGAGACATGTGACCCGTCGAGACTGGCGCACGACCCGTCAGGCGAGCGCGACCCGTCACGGCACCTCCGCCAGTGCAAGTTTTTTACGGGCGCGACCCGTCAGGCACGTGCGACCTGTTGGGTAGTGCACGTGACCCATCAGCGTTCCCTCTATACAAAACTGCCAGCAAGCTGCTAAGGAACCACGAGTTGCTAAATTTTGTAAGCATATAAATCAGTATTTTACAGGCAGAAACAACAGTACATTTTGGCCACTCTGCGCCTTAAACAATGTCAGAAACTAAAACCTATGAGCAGAGTGATGACCAAGGATCAACTTCAGGGATTGAGGTACAGAGGAGGCCTCATAAGGGTGGAAAGGGTGGTCATCACAGGAGAGAGGAGCCCACTTCTTTGACAGATTTACAGGCTTGTCCTATGGCAGTTTCGTGTTTCCAGTATATGTCTTGTTATGAGTTTTGCGAGAGGATCTCTCGGATTCAGTACCACAGAGAGTTGGCTCGCCTATTTGTTTTACACTTGCATGATGGACATGTCAACATTGTCGGGGTGGACTTTATTTTGACACCCGAGGTGATTGCACAGGCTACAGGGATACTTAATGTCGGGGAGATATGGAATAAGCGCAAGGTGTTGGACAATGTTCAGTTTGAGCCTTTTTTTAGACCAGCATTCATGAGACAATTGACAGGTGTGTTTCCATTCAGATTTCTCAGGAGTGAGTATGCTCTCATGATGAGGCTCATCATGCTCTATTTTACCTGTGAGGGTAGATTTTCACAAATATATTCGTACCATATCTGCATATTGATGCACTTCACACGGGTACAGATGGTGAACATCCATGTTTTCTTCTATCAGAACATTGAGAGGATGGTGTCCATGATGCAGAAGAAGAGCCCGACACAATAGTATAGGAGCCTTTACCATTATGGTTTGATTCAGCTTGTAGTATTACATCAGTTGGCTCAGCAGGGCATCTCATGGGAGGAGTTCATCTCTCGTGAACTTTTCACAGCATCACCCCTGCCACATCCTGAGGTTGTTCACGAGGAGGGACGACCATCTCAGTAGCATGACATCCCCGTCACTAGACATGTCAGCTCCTCACCTTTGGTTACATATCAGAGACGCCAAAGGGCCTTATTTGCAGCAGCTCAGCAAGTACTTTCTCCACGGCAGGTGGAAGGGGTCTCGCCTTCTTCATCAGCACCGCGAGTGTTATCTCCACACCAGGTGGAAGGGGCCTCGTTTCCGATAGCAGCACAGGTATCAGAGAGGGGCAAGCAGCCCATGATTGAGGAGGGATTGTCAGGTGATCCAGATATTGACATTATTGATCTTGACGCCTGTTCTCCTAGCTCAGAGATTAAAGATATCATCCGAGAGCAAAGGACCGAGAATGAGTCGCTGCACACAAAATTGCAGATGGAAAAATGGATAATTAAATATTTAGAGCAGCGCAACAAACAGTTGGAGGATGAGCACAAGCTTTATGAGCTGTGGAAGATTCGTGAAGACTGGGAATTGGCTCGTAGGAGACCCGGTGATTTGACACCCATAGATCGAGAATCTATGCTTATTTGGGACAATGCTCATTTGAAAAGGCTATTGGCTAAAGCCAACCAAGATAAGAAACTGTTGAGGAACATGAAGAACCATTACTGGGGCAGATGCACGTGTGCAAAGCGAGGATGAAGGTGCTTCAAAGGCAGTTGACCGAGGCACTAAAATGGAGAAAGAGGCCTGATCCCCTCCATATATTGGCCAAGGCTTCACTCAAGGACCAAGGCACTAAATATCCTAGCCACAACACAAATCCCAAGAAATTTTGAGCATTTTGGGTAAATTTTGGTTTTTTCAGGCAATTTACAGGTTTTCTCCATTAACGGGTCTCACCCCCCGTGAGACCCTTCATCCCGGCAACTTCATTTTGCAAAAACTCAGAATTTCTAGATTTTTCATGCAATGTTACACATGCTCATCAAAGAAGTAGAGGTTTGGTGAAGTTTTGGGCCTCCAGAAAGTCAAAAAACAAGCAAAAAAATGACTTTCTGTCACTTTTTTGAGACACGGAAAGCAGTCTTGGGAGATTGCAAGTTTGGAGGGGCAAATGACCACCAAACTAAAAAATTCCAGTTGGGTTGGAAAGTAGACTCATATACCTTTCCAACACACCTACTCTTGCTTCATTTGGACACATGGAAGTGCCCCAAAAGTTCCCTCAAAGGCGCATGACCCGTCAGGCAGAGGCGCGCGACCTATCAGGCAATTTTCTCAAAATTTCACTGTACAGCTCAGAAAAATGAAGATTTGACCATGTTTGACTTTTTAGAGTGGATTGTTATCCTCCTTGATGTAAATAATATAATTTTTTTTGATACTTTTACACTTATCTATCTCTTCTAGAAGATTCATTCATGAAATAGGTGAAAATTAAATGAATGAATTGGTTTCCTAGTTTATAGAGGCAAGTTGTTTTGACTGCCTAGTTTTAAGTGCTTAGTTTAGAAGTGGTTGAAACAGCTCCTAGGATATTGAGCTCGACCTCTAGAGGCAAGGAAATGTGTTATCTTGCCTATATTATGTATTTTCCTAGTCATTTTCAGGGGTTGGAAGGTTGGACTCTTGAGGGAGAAGCTGTCATTGTATTATTTCACTATATCTCTGCAATTTTTGGCTAAGGAAGACCAGGGTTTTGCAGTCCTTTTTGGGATTCTTGTGGTTACATGTATTGATGGTGTGTTTCTCTATGTACTTGTAAGTGTGTTATGTGAATCATTTCCTTTCTTTTCCTTCTGCACGTTAAGAAAACGAAGTGTTAAAGTAAGAATTCATGACTGTCATGCTCTGCTTTTTAATTTCAATGTTTTCTACTGTTTAAGGAGAATTCAAAGTTATTGTTTGCTCTCCTTAACTCCTCACCTATCATTCCTAATCATCCAACTCAATCAAAGGCATCAATACTGTCTCCTACCTTGCCCCAAAGAACCCCCTGCAGAAACTATGTCCAATCCCCACACCCAAAATTGCCATCCCCTCAATTTGCCACCAAAAACCCTAAAAACCCCAAATTAACCCTTTTGATCAGTTTACTAGCCTAAAATCAATGTTACCCTATTGGTCATCTCATCCATTGAATATTTTACCGAGATTGACCGGAGAGAGCCTTCTCCTGCTCCGTAGGGCTAGCTACGAGGCTAAATGGTTTGATGTTGCCTTAAGGTTTGCCTTCTTTAGCCTGAGGTGAAATTTCAAGCGCTAACATACTGGCGACCATACTGGGGAAGAACATTCAAATTGTTGATTGTCTTGTCCCAGTACATGAAATCAAATTGCAAATCTGATGCTGATGGTGGACAACAGTCAGACACATATACAGGCTGAACCATTCACCTGACGACTCCACCTCGATCCAGACATTCCAGTCTTTGTTGATTCATTCATGCAATGGTAGGGTATGTGGCAAACCTTACCCTGTGTGAAGCAGTAGAAGAAATAAGAAATGAGTTAGAAGATGCTAACTTTGATGAAGATGTTTTCAGTGCCTTGCTTCAATGTTTGAATCTCTAAAGTTCCCTCGGTTCAAAACTAGATTTTGTGAGTTAATTATTGAAAGAATCAAAAAGGAGATTCAAGATTTAGATGAGCAGATCCAGTCATATGATTTCCAAGATCCCAAAAAGTTCTTGGAAATCCTTCCTCCATTGAAACAAGAACTCATAGAATTGCCTACAGATGTTTACATTGACAATGTGCAGCTGGAAGTATGTATTGCAGAGTTGGGGCAGCCAATAGAGTCTGGCTTCCACGATCCAATGGCAGCATACATGGACATGTTTTTCAGTTTAATTGATAGATCAGGTTGTCTTGTACATGACCAGGATCATTACGTGCATGAAGAGCTGCCAGCAATAACATCTGCGTCCTAGTGGAAGCATTCTCGAGAAGCATCATTTTCAGGTTTACTTGAATGGTTAGTCTGGCATTTTAGTATTACTTGATCTATTGTTTGTACAGCAGATTAGGGTAGATGTTGTAAATAAATAAGCAGTCATAAGGCAGCATTTTGTTCCAGTTTCATTATAGTTTTAGTGTGAGGTTTGTTGAGTTAGTCTTTCAATCAATTCAGTCAGTTTCCAGTTAATAAGTTGAGTCTTTAGTTGTGTTGATTTGTTGAAATAATGACTCCATCGCCCAATGATGATAAAGCACTGGTCTACTCTCCCAGGGGTCTAAGGTTCTTGGTACCTCCAAGGAGCTACCATCCCCATTGGAGCCAATGTTAGAGTCGGTCTAGTAGCCCTCCATCAGTGATCAAAGATCTTTACATTTGCATAGGTAGGTGTCTCATCAGTGTCATTTGTTTGCATCCCATTAGGCATGCCATAACCCTGATGGAGGAGCTGGTGTCTTTTTCCCCCTCTTAGCATTGCTGGACCAAAGTCATTTCAGTCATTAAACTCTTTCAAGATTGTCTTGTCTTGTCTTGAGGTCAAATTCCTAGGTCTAGGGTTTTGGTCAAGTTTGTCTTCAAGGTCATGTCTCTGAAGGTCAATAAATGTTCAAGCAAGCCAGAGGGATGATTTTAAAGG
>APFE030918944.1:0-10145 GCA_000404065.3 Pinus taeda | reverse complement strand
TGATCTCTATGACATCGGTGATACGGTTTGCGATGCCACCATTAAAGTGCTCCAAGAGTTTATGATGGAGCAGCAGACTGTGTTGTGGGTCGTAAGGGCGTAACTGCAGGAACTACAGGTGCGGCCCCTATAGGAAGGTACCTTGTCCACCTACGTCACAGTAGGCACATCAGCAGCAGAACAGATGCTACACGTGAGGATGGCCACTACCATAGTGTTACCAGAAGTAGCACTAGTAGTAGCAAATGAGACTGACAGAGCTGCGGTTAACAGGATCAAAGGATTTGGCCTCCATTTGGCTGCCCTTCTGCGAGAAACACTGTACCAACTATAGGATGGGATAACAGTAGAACTCCGTGCCAGGGAGGTTCACGTGATCTAGGTTCTAAGTGAGTAGAAGATAAACATCAAACATCTCAGCTTGCAACGTGATGAATTGATATCGCAAAATCAACGGTTGGAGCAAGTGGTAAACGACGCTTAGAGACGTGTCTCAGAGCTGGCCATCCTAGCAAATCTACCAATAGAGGAGCGTATCCATAGGTTGGTGACCAAAGTCCACGAAACCAAAGCAGAAACAACAAAGGTTCAGCTGGAGCAGAATCTTCAAATCATTGAGCTGCGGTTGAAGGCATAGCCTTCCACTCCTGGGGAAGTCAGAGAATAGCATGTTAGTGATATCAAAACAAGGTTTGAAGATATTGGATGTGCAGTGCAAGACTGTACTGGCATGCTGGAACAAGCACTTGAGATCCTCAGATCTTTGCCGGAGGACCCCAACATCTAGCGCCTAGAGATCGAGGTGTGAGAAATCCAGCAAAAATATGACAGTGTCTGAGGAACTGTGCAGACAAGAGTCCTCACTCAACAGCTTGCAAAGATGCATCAAGCTAAGGCACTGAAAGAGTAGGTGGACGCGGCACCACATAAGGAGGCAGTTCTCAAAGCGCACGTTCATTCGTGGATTGACGAGGCCTTCACCATCATGGTAGATACCAAAGGTAAGCTTGCACATATGCAGAGGATGTATGCATTGAGGTAGGGATGCACTCATAACACAGAGGCTTCGGAAGACCGAATGAAGCAGGTTCAACAAACCGCAGAACAGTGCATTGCAGACCTCCGAGTAGCATGGGACCAGCTAGAAGGACTCAGCGCCAAGATCGCCGCACTGACTGAGTGACTCGAGGGAAAGTCACGATGTTTGTGTTAGGGGTTTATTGGTCATGGAATCCTCCCACAACATTTTTTAGGGCTCAAAGCCCAAGTTTTGGTCAAATAATGTTGTAAGACGCCGCGAATTGCAGGCACGGAGTGCGAAATATATGTTGAGTCATAGGGTTGTCCACCCTAAGTTTTGTAATGTAATGTCAGACTACCCATGGTCCATGTACCATGGGATTGTATAAATAGAGTGAGGCTCTAAGTTGTAAAAAGAAGAAGAGAGACATTGAGGAACGAATGGAGTCTAGAAGATAGCGAGTATAGAGTAAAGGTCTAAGTGCTTTGGGTCATAGTAGTAGGAAGAGGCTCTGCAGCTGAGTGCGCAGAGGCCTAGTAGAGTCCGCAACTAGTGCGTAGACCCCTGTAGCTGAGTGCGCAGTTTGGAGTCGAGTCTGTAACCAAGAATAATAAAGAGAAGTTTGATTCCTGATCTTGTGTATATGTTCTTGTTTTATTTCCTATTTAATTATATTGTTTTCTTTATTGCACGCACTTATATGAATTCTGAACACTGTTAAATATAACTAGACATATACTGATAAGTTGATTGATCGACCAATATCGAGTTAATAGTAAGGAATTGGGTAATAACACAGATCACACCTCTAGCAGGGATGTGCAAAGGTAGCATCGTAGGCTATGGGGTACTGATAGATGCACATAGTGACGTGCGCGCAGGGTAAATCTGCAGACCATTGGAAATCATCAGACATCTCTAGGGTGTGGAAACCTAATTCTAGCACCCTCCCATACTACTTTGGGTGAGAACTCAGTCTGCACTTCACAGGCTATTGCTGAAAGGGCCAGTAGTACTGGGATATGTTTGGCTAAAAACATCTGAACCTAGGTCAAGCCCCTACAAGCCAACATAACCTCTGTTGTGACAGCGCCATCCTCAAGTGTAGCGTTAGTGATGCTACAAAACATTTTCGGTGTTGTCCATCCGTCAAAGTCATATTAGCTTTGTGAATTGTGAACTTCAGTCTTTGATCCAACTCCCAATGAGTCTCGCTTGGTATCATTGATATCTCTTTGAATCTAATGATCGACTGTGCCTCTGACTTCAGCCTGCTAAATTCTCTGTTCAACGCAATTTGGATATCCACAGTCCCCGCATTCAGAATGTCATTAGAATGATTAATATACCAGGTCAGCTCTCGATCCTGTAGAGCACTGACCAGTGTCACTCTCTTTATATCATCATCTATCACTCCCTGTGCTTCCCATACGGCTCTTATCATGAAGCAAAACTAGTCTGGATCTTCATTTCCTACTCCCTTGAACACATGAAACTTTATCACACTTTCCATATTGACTCGTGGTGGTTGTGGAGGTGGTACGGGCAAAGAAAGAGTTGAAGGCAGTGAAGTTGGTGGTGGTGTGGGTGGGGATGTTATACGTGGAATCCTCTTCCTTATCAAATTGATCGCACTTCATAGTGATACCTTCGCAAGCTCTTCCTCGTCCCCTCGCGGAGGTGAAATCAAAGGGCTATTCTCTGGTCCTTTACTTCCTTCATTTTTGTAGGTTTTCCCACTTCGCATGGCTTTGGACATCAAGGTAATTTCATAACCCTCTTTTTAAACAATAACATTTTAATTGAAGTATTCAGAGACTTTACGTACTTATCTTGCAATCCTTTGAGAAAGCGTTGCTCTGCCTTGCTATAGCTGACTAAAATATCTACCGCATGTTATCACTCTGAGAATTCTTTTGAAGTAAAAATAAATAAAACCAAAGGTAACCAAAAACCTCTTTTGGAGATCAGGACTTAGCCTTCTTGATGCTCAAAGAGGGCTCTCTCTTTAAAATTTAACTTTGTTTTAGTTAAGATGTTTTTAGGCTAGTTATGATTGTTCAAGGGTTTTTGATTTATATTTGAGATTGGGTGGTGGGATCTGCTTAGACAGATGGATAAAATGATGTCTTTTAGACCATTGGCCGAGTCAAACAAAAAGGAAGAAAAACTGGATTAACTCACCAAAGGGAATGTTCCAAGAGCAAGATAGTAGAGTGTTTTTCAGATCTTTGAGATAGAGGGGTGAAAGGGTTTCACTTGGGGTGGGAGAGAAGTTAAGGGTTCTCAGACTCGGATAATTAATGAGGAATGAAGGTTTAATGAAGATCAAATGGAAACTAAGAATCTTTTAACTTGGATATTCAAAAAATCAATCTAAACCAAAGAGCAATTAAGAATTCTTTAATTTAAATATCAGAAGAAAACATTTAAATGCATAACTATTAAGAAAGAGTGTAATTAAACAAGTTCTGAAGTATTATTCCAGTTATAAAATTTATATTGAGAAACAAATTAAATATTATGAATAACTTGAAAAAAATAACAATAACACATGAAAATACTTGTCTGAAATTGGCTCAACACATGAATCCTTCGAAATATCTGATCTTTATTTATCAATCCAGCTTGCTGGCTCAGCAAATGATATAATAACCTTTTGGGTCTTCTAATAAAAAATTCTATAGAAATTTCTAATAGAATCCACACAAAATACTTCAAATGAAGAAGTATTTATACAAATCCTAAATTGAAATATCTTGAAAAAATATCAAGATTGGTTTTACAAATATCTCAAATTATTTTACATTAATAGAACTTAAATAAATGACACTAAAAAATAATGAATCTATTTGGCACTATATTTATGGATTGATGGTGAAAAAGAAGAGAAATTCAAATTTAATAGAAACTCTTAATTGATGATGAGGCTTCCAAGTCACTAATTACCTCCTTCCTTTGTGCATTCTCCCCCAGAAATTCTGCAAAATTAGGGTCCAGTGATACCTTTGTATATCTCAATCCGAGATAGACATGTAAAAAGGGAAAGAGGTTATTGTAGATAAGTATGTTATGGAGATAAACCTATTTCATTTTCCAAAAATGCAGCTCCATATGTTCACAATACTCTCTGTAAAAAGATGTCAAAAACAAGACTTTGCATAGTTCGCAAAATAGGCTATGAAGATATGCATTTATATCCCTTTTTGTAATACCTGTGTAACAAGTGAGATTGGTTTTCTTAGATTGGTGTTTTAGGAACAAAAACCTCTTCCAGTTTCTCAAAATGCATTTTGGATGGGCCACAATAGTTTATGCAAAATTATGACTTAAATAGGAAAACAATGTACCATTCCTGCTCTGATTTCATCTTTTAACCTTAATTTTCTTTTAATTATTTTTACCTTTACTTGGAATAAAATTCATTGTTGCTAGTGAAAGTATCTTCATCTCTGTTTAATCCTTACTGCCTCCATGTTTACTTTTACTGTTTACTTTGATTTCTTTGTTTTTTCATCTATCTTCATTTTGACATGAATTTATTTTATCTGTATGCTTTGTAACTGTCTTCCATGTTGTTTGTCTTCCCACTGGTTGTGTTCATTCTCTTTGATTTTTCAATTTGAAACACTTTTACTGATACTCTTTCATCTGGCCGATTTATCTTTTTCCTTTTACTATGCTTTTTTTACTTTCACTGTAACCTTTTAACTTTTACTGTACATCTTCAAATGAGAGGGTTGTTCTGGTTTTTTCTCAAAACACCTGGAATTTGGGTGAAGTAACTTCAAATTGGTGTTCTCGGCAATTGAAGAAGGTTGAAAGGGCTCTGGTATGGACTGAGAGCTTGATTGGGGTCTCCAACTTCTTTAGGGGTGAAAGTGAGCTCAACTGGTAATTTTAGGGTTTGGAGGTGTGGTAATGGCTTGCAGAGGTTTTACAAAGCAATTGATCGAAAAAGGTCGAATAGGGCTTCTCAAACATTTTATTGAACAACTATCACTTTTTGGTGGGCGAATTACAAATGAATAGTGGGTGGTTTTTTGGGTTGGGCGGGGAGGTGGTTTCCCAAACCATCGCACCACTTTATTTGAGGAGGCAATATTTTGGCGAGGTCACCCGATCTACCTTCATGCTTGACATGTAGCATATGGGGGCCCGGGAAATACCACTTTATCAGGAGGGTAAAGGTCAGATATCAAGTGAACCCGATATGGCTGTGAACTGTTGGATTTCGATACTGACGATCGGACGGGAGTCAGGTGACAGAATAGCATGGATGAAATGGACAAAGGTTTTTTTGGGGGGGCGGGGCTTTAATCCATGGTGGTTTGTCATTATTTATGAGTTAAACATGGGATTAAATGATCAGACGGGGTTAATGAAGGGATTATCTTAACTTTACCGAGAATTGGTGAGTTAATAGGGTTTTGTCGGGGGCATGGGATAAAAATATAGTTTATAGTTAAACTAAGGATTGGGGTATTATATACGAGATTTATTTATATATGGGAAAAGGTATATTGGGATCTATATTATTAATTTAAAAATTAATATGAACTGAAATGAGCAGAGTTAAAATACTACTAAGCATAACGTAATATTTGTGCATTTTCTTCACATACACTTATACTTAGGATAAAAACTTTTTGTGGGTATTTTGAGTGAAATGGAATTTAACATGGGGTTTTTTACTTTTCATAGGAAAATGGAGTTTAACCTTAGGAAAAGGGGTTTTATTAAGGTAATGAAGGGAAATGACTTTTATCAAGGGAATTCTAATACTTGATGTCCATAAGTCATTAAGCCGAGGGTCCGGTCCCACCAAAATTCAAAGAAATGCTTGGAGGCTTTATGACTTGAAGGATTTTTCTTTCTAGAACATATTTGTGGATGGTGAAATTAGCAAGTATAGGGATGAAATGAATGAGGGGAAGTCAATTAAATCAATTTGTAAACTTTGTTTTTAATTTCTTAATTGCTCATGCACATTTGAAACATATGATTAAGCATGATAAATGTGCTTTTGTCCAATCAACTTTATACTTCAGCAACCTTTCTTCTACTTACCCATTACTTACCCTAACATTTTTTTTTTCACTTATTTGGGTGCATTTAGGCTAGCAGACCCTTATCATTCCTTTTTATTTTGAAAGGTAAACTATCTAATTCTAACCTTATATCTTCCAAGGGCTTAGATTAAGCTTATGAGCCAATTCTATTTTCTCTACCTATCTAATTATCTACCAAGATTAAGATGTTTGGTCAAATTTTATTCTCTAGCTATAAACATAAAATTCAAAGCATGAACGAGTCAAGATTAAGCAGTTTGACTACCATGGGTTGTGGCATGTATGACAAGATGCACACAACCATTATTTGCAAAAGAAGTAAATAGTAGTGGAATTTAGTCTTGCACACTATCATGATCTGTTTTGCTGTTTGGGATTCATATATTTTCATTTTTTTATCTTTTCTTATTCTTTTTGTCCTTTGATATTTCTGTTAGGACACACCCTCTTTACATTTTTTAATTTTTAATATGGAAAACATTTGCAGAAAGCAAAGGTATGTACAATATTACAAGGCTTAACCTTATCCAATTCAAAATTATGAATCCTATCACTATAGGACTCTAACAGTGGCTCCACATGGGGATGACATTTCCTTGTGAGATGTCAATAACACTGTCAACTAGTAGCCTCGTTGATTGGGCCAATCCCAAACATGTATATGCTATTTTGAACAACAGGACTATCATGCTGGATACACCCAATGGATTTGCGTACTCTCATGACTCTCATCCTGTATGTAGTAATGCCCTAGTTGGGAACTGTTACCTACCATACCATACCTTCTTTATCATGACAAAAACTCACCCACTATTGGCCTATAACTACTCTC
The DNA here is from genome assembly GCA_000404065.3 of Pinus taeda. Lineage (NCBI taxonomy): Eukaryota > Viridiplantae > Streptophyta > Pinopsida > Pinales > Pinaceae > Pinus > Pinus taeda. Next base: position 3,220 of record APFE030918944.1, on the reverse strand, counting down.
ACCTTACCTGAGTGTTGTTGTATAATCTCTCTGACTGAAACTCTTGAACTAAAAATACACCATTTTCTGCAAACTGAAATCTAATCTGAAACTGAAAGAAGGTGCTGCAATTCTCAAGCCAAACTAATAGATCATCAAGATCTTTAGGACCTTCTCTCTGGGATTCAACTTCTAATGAAATATTTCATAACTTGCTGAAAACTGAAAACTAGAATAAACTGAATTCCTACCTACTTACTCTAATCAGTTGTTCAATTATTGGTTAGGTAAAATGGAACAGCCAATGCAACCATTCAAGCATATGTAACTTGATGTATTCTGCTGCATTTTCTTGTTTGTGATCAAAATTGAGATTCTAAAACCAATTATAACCTTGTCAACAAATGAGAATATAAGGAAATACTTGATTTCCTTTGTTGACTCTAGAAACTGTACAAAAGGATCTTCCAAGATATATACACTAATGTTTAACTAATCTAAGGAACTGTACAATTGTTCTAGATGGCCTCCATGCCATGAAAGTGAAATGTCATTTTCATAATTATCACCCTGTAGATTTTCAGATAAGATTTGTGATGATATTTCCACTGATTGAAATGTTTGTCTGGTGAAACCTTTATCATCTTGATTTTTAATCTCATAGTTAGTTAATGGATAAAAGTTTTGATTGCATTCATCATCTAACATATCAGATGTTGGATCATGAAAGATGTGGAAGGATTGCTGCAACCTATTACATATGGGTTTTAATGGGACTTCATGGATTTCTGCATGTTGTTCATCCTTTTATTTGGAGATATTATACCATATTTCCTTTAAAAATTGAAATGAATCAAAACATAGTGGTATAGAACTTTCCCGTGTCATCTGTTCAGACGTCTCAATAGCATTTGATAACTACACTTGTGAAACTGAAGAATCTTGATTAAAATTTTCATTGTCTTCTTTGTTTTCAATATCAATACCTAAAGACTGCTGATTTTTTATTGCTTTAAAGCTTTCTCTGATGAACTGAAATGAAGCAAAAAAAAGAGGCAAAGAAGCTTTACTTATATCCAAATTTTCTACACTTTCTTCCTCACTTTTATAGCTAATATTAATAAGATGATCATTGTTTTCAAGCTACTGAGACTGAATTTCTTTATTTTTCAAACTAGTTTTTGATTGCTCTGTAAAGATAGTTTCGATTTGAAGAACATAATTATCATCATACTAATCATATTTAGGAAAATAATTAAAACAGGTAATGTCATCAAACATGCACATTAGATCAGTAGATTGCCTCTCCACATATTGCTCTATAAATCTATATTTTGATCTATGGTAGTTGGAATTAGTAGGAATTTGTTCATGTCTATCAACCTCTTCCTTTTGTGAAATAATTGTTCCATGGTGATTTAGAACAAAAAATTTATCTTTCATGGTGATCTTTTGTATCCTTTCCTCTATTTTTCTTACCAAAATGTCAAGTTTTACCTCTATAATGTTGTTCTTCTCCACTCCTGCTTTCAACTTTTCTCTTCTAATTTGTAGATTAACTTCTACATCTACTACAATGTTCTGCGTCTATTCCAGTGTTGAAGGGTTTCCTTCTCTTAGAGGAAATTGTATCTCTAGATCAAATGATTTTGGATAATGTGTTATGAAACTAGCTCAAGAAAAAATAGAAAAGATAGATCAACACCTTACAATTCAGCTTCTTTAAGGGGGCAACCTCCTTTACATTACATAAATGAACAATTCTTGGATGATTCAAATGACAAAACCTCCTTTCTATATATAGCAGTCTAAGGAGTCACAATATAACCTAGCCACCTAACAATAATAATATAAAGCCACAAAAATAACAATAGAGGGATTCTATGGGGCACAGTAATAACAATATGGGGACAATAGGGGCACAACAATATTAATGAGGGATACAACTACAATAGTAATGGGGTAATCACTAGTATTATAGGGACCTAACATGCCCCTCTCCTTCAAAAAAATGTTGTTCTCAATGCTTGAGTAGTTCTGGATGCTTCTGTATAAAATTCTCATCCTCCCATGTGGAATCTTCAGCAGATAAGTTCTTCCACTTGATGAGATACTCCGAAATTGATCGATTTCGTAGCTATCGAGTTCTTGTCTCTGTTACTGCTTCCGGTTCCAATATAATTTTTCCTTCCTCGTCAAGTTCTGGCAATATTGTTTGAACTGGGAGCTTGTCGCCTATAACCTTCTTTAGACATGAAACATGGAAAACTGGGTGCACTCGAGAAGCTGCAAGAAGCTCCAATTTGTATGCCATAGTACCAATCTTTTGCAACACCTTGTACAAACCATAATACTTTGGTGATAATTTATTGTCCTTATTAGCTTACTTGAGGGACATTTGTTTGTATGGTTGTAGTTGTAGAAATACCCAATCACCTACATCAAAACTTCTTTTGCTGCGATGTTGATCTTCCTGTTGTTTCATTCTATTCTGTGCCAACACAAGGTTATCCTTTAAGAGTTGGAGGACTTGTTGTTGATGTTTGATGTGATGCTCCACTGCTTGAACCTTAGAATTTTCTCATAAATATGATGTGATGGATGTTGGTTGATATCCATAAAGTGCCATAAATGGGTTCATTTTTGTTGTTGCATGGAAGGAAGTTGTATACCACCATTTAGCCAGAGGCAACCATTTGACCCATTGTGTCTATTTATCAAATACAAAGCAACGAAGATACCCTTCCAAACATTTGTTTACTATCTCAGTTTGCCCATCAGATTGAGGATGATAAGATGAGCTATGAGCTAACTGAGTACCAATACAAGAAAATAATTTTGTCCAAATATTTCCAGTGAAAGTGGGATCTCTGTCACTTACAATAATCTTTGGGTTTCCATGTAGCTTTTGATTGTTTCCATAAATGCAGTAGATACTGTACTGGCTTTAAATGGATGTGATAATGCACAAAAGTGTGCATACTTGGTAAGTCTGTCAACTACCACCATGATGACACTCTTTCCCTCAGACTTGGTAAACCTGTGATAAAATCCATTGAAACCTCCTCCCAACGTTGGCTTGGAATGGATAAAGGTTGTAATAGACCCGGTGTCTTAATTGTTTCAACTTTATTTTGTTGGCAAACCAAACATTCCGCCACAAACTTTTTGAATATCTGATTTAAGGCCATCCCAAAAAAATTCCTTCTTAACCCTATGGTAAGTTTTTAAAAATCCTGAG
>APFE030918939.1:32073-47396 GCA_000404065.3 Pinus taeda | reverse complement strand
GTACTTTGAATAAGGAAGTACTTATAGAAAATTTACATCAAAATATCTCCTAACTAAGAGATACATTCTAGGAAAACTAAATATCTTTTACATGAATATAGAGACAGATGGTCTCGAAAGTAGAAACTGAATGTGAACTGCTTGTTGCTGTCCTTGTTTTTGTTGAAGGAGCTGGAGGCAGGTCCTATGAATATGCATCTTGCTTTCTTGTTCGTAATTCTGTGCTAGATGATCGATTTTAGCTTTTCATTGATACTCTTTTACCTGTTTTACCATCATTCATCCATTTTTATGAAAATTGACTATGGTAAATACTTCAATTTACTTCACTTTTTACCATGGTAAATCATAAGATGTCTATCATGCTGGTCCAGAAATCATCTTTCGGTATTCTTCTCCTTCTCAGTTTTCTATAGATTTCATCTGCTTCTGTATATTTTACAAAATTTGGTTGCACTAGAAATAAGTGCTTCACTTCATGTTCAATGTAAAAAAGGTTCTCCAAACTATCATAGAGAACTCTCTCTATGGGAAATGCCTTGACTACAGATGAACTAGCCTGACTGTTAGCTTGCTGATGTAATTTGTTGACATAATCATTCTGAAACATTAGCTTGTCATTGACTTTACTTTGTAAGATGCCAAATTTCTCAATAAACTCATCTATGTCTTCCTACATATTTTGACATTTGCGTTCCAGGCCTTGCATTAGACTCCTTTGTTGGCATTATGATGCATGTGTTGTACTTGATGGCAACCCACTCATAGAAGAACATCTCACCTATATATATAATCAGATGAATCTACAAGAAGAGATATCAGATGTATACATGACAGTGCAAAGGAATCAAATGATAATCTTTAGTATGACAAGTTAGCTTTGCCATCAAGTCCAAAGGGGGAGATTGTTTGCATTATGAGACAAGTGTTATCCTTGATGGCAACTCATACAGGTGACAGATATTAGTGCAACTGGCCAATAGCAAAGATTGATGATCAGCCTCTCAGAGTGGAAGAAAATAAGAGGATCGCAGGTACACATTTCAAAAGGTGCGGACTCGCAGGTATGCCATTCAGAAAGTTGCAGTCATGTCCGCAGGTTGTCCAAACAAAAGGTGTGGACCCCAGTGCACGCACTTCCATGCAGAGAAAAGCACATGCACGTGGGAATCCTATGGTGATCCATGGTATCTAGTCTGACATGTTTGATCCTATGGTTTTGGTCCGTGGTATTGCATCAAAAAGTATTGATCCCAAGTATTGGGTTCATGGTATTGTGTTATTATGGTTTTGGACCATGGTATTGTGAAAGGTTTGACTATAAAAATGGAAGGAGATCATTTGGAAGGAGGGACTTATGTCTTGAATATCTTAAGGTGATCTAGATCTGAAATACTTGTGAGTGGTTGGTGAGTGATAGCTAGATCTAAATCAAGGAGATTTCTATAAACTGTTGATAAGTCGCGATCTCATTGGCGCATGATCAGATCTATTGATCGAACTGACTATGGCACATTGGAGGACTATTAATTTGGCCCTAATCAGAGGTCCACAGGTGATCCACAGCTCAAGTGAGGAGGTACGCAGTGCAAGAGAAGGCGCAGGTGCGGAGGTACGCAGCGCAGCAGAAGGCGCAGGTGAAGATGCTCGCAGATCAGCAAAAGGCGCAGGTGCAGATACCCGCAGAGGAGCAGAAGGCGTAGGTGTGGATACCCGCAGATGTCTTGTGGTGAAGTTGCGGACCCTACTTAAAATTTTCTTTAACTACCTTTGACTATTCTGCAGGGTTCTGGGTGCATAATTGATGTCTGGTCACTGATATTGAGTTCTGATAACAACATGATTTTGGTTGAATGGATCAAGTTCTTAATGACTTATCTTTATGTGATCTGATGTATTAGATCTGGTTGATAACTCACATATCGTTGTATATGTCTTGGTGTTTGGGTGATTCAAAAGATTGATTGATTATGTGCTTCAATAATGTTAATGGGTCCAGTATGAAAATTAGATGAAACGTGGCCTTTCAGATTATGTGTTGTGCTTCAGGTGTATCCAGTATGAAAATTAATGAAACGTGGTACCCGAAGAAGAGAATATTGTAGGCCGACACCTACGTACTAGTATTTTAGCTAGTACAAGAGCTAAGGGGGTGATAGCTCCCTTCTAGTAGCAGTTGAAACCTTTGGAGCATTGTAGCATGTAGCATCCTGCGTACTCATAAATGGATCGGCTAGTACAAGAACTATGGGGGGTGTAGCTCTACTGGTATAAGACTGCACCAGTACAAATATTGTAAAAGGATTTTCTTATTAAAAAGAAGATTGAGATGACTTGCAGCAGGTGGTTTTCTCCCGCATTGGGTTTCCACCTTATATCATGGTGTTCATGTGTGTGCCTTATGTGTGATGATCTATTCTATGTTACTGCATCTGTTAACTGATAATATGGTTGATAATGTTCTAATGCACTCATTGAAGATCAATTAACTTAATCATAAGAAGTTGTGGAAGTAACATATATGAATCAGAGTTTGGAAATGAAAAAGCTTTATTGACGTGATAATACTGATTCCCCCCCCCCCCCCTCTCAGTATTATTTCCAACAATTAGTATTAGAGCAGGTCCTTTTGTAGAAGCTTGATCGCTTGAAGGAGATCCATGGAATAATGGGAAGGAAGCTTAAGAAGAAAGCACATAAGCAGAAGAAGACATCTCATAAGAACTATAACAGTGGGAGAATCGATTGGGGATTAGGTGTAAGAAGCTCTTCAGATTCAAAATCAGATTTCGGAATCATTTTAGAATGAAGATGAACTATCAGGTATGAATTTGCTATCCTTTGATGTTCCGGCTATCTATCCATTTGGAAAAGATGAAAGTGATAGCGAAACAACTGAATTTTCTCTTATGGGTGAACAAGAATGATATCAAATAGAGGCAGAATTTAAAAGGCTTTCAGACAAAATCAGAGATCAGCAAGATCTATTGAACAAAAGGGAATGTGACTTCAAAGAAGAAGCTACCAATCTAAAAGTCCCACTAGAAGAAGGAAACAAGTTAAGGAAGTTATTCAAGGACAAATATCAAAAGCTGAAGGATGAAGTAACACCATTAAGAGATGAAGTCAATGAAAGAAGAAGAACCATGAAGAAACTCAGAGATAGATCCAGTTACTATGAAAATCTTGAAGCCACGATCCGCTCGATAAAAGAAGATCTTGAAGAATCAAAGAAGAAGAATAAAGATCTACTCCAAGCTATTGAAAAACAAGAAAACGAAGTCATCAGTTTAAAATATCAGCTGGAATGTGCATTCAAAATTCGTCAAATACAGCAGGGTGTGAATGAAGAACAAGAAAAAGAGATACTCAAACTAAGGCAACAAATGGAAGAAGGAAGAAAGTCTGAAGAAATTTGGAAGAAGAAATGTTTGGAAAAGGAGGAACAACTTCAAGTTGAGGTAAATATCTTGAAAGGTAAATTAGAAGATAAGGATAAGCTTTTATGATTTCAAGATAGTACTAAGGTCTTGGATGATATTCTTAATAGTCAAAGGTCTCCTGCTATCAAAACTAGTCTTGGTTTTCATGAATCTATTGAAGGCGAATCTAGTTCACAAAGTAAGACGAGGGACTTGACTGCAAAATCTGAAATGCTCAATAAGGAGATGAAAGGTCAATCTCATGATCAACCAAGGAAAGAAATTCTTCAAAGAAAATATTCTACTCCTCCTATGAATAATGTTGAATGTTATGTATGTCATAATCTTGGGCATGTTGCAGCTAGATGTAGAAGAAGAAGGTTTCAAGACCATCATGCAGAAAGATCATCTCATTCAAGGTACTTTAATGGATATTGCTTTGATTGAAATATGTTTGGTCATAGAGCTGTTGATTGCTATAGAAGAAATATGAGACATGTAAGATGTTACACATGTAACAAGCTTGGACATATAGCTAAGGAATGCACGAACAAAGTATGGGCACCATACCAAAAGGAGAAAACATCATCATCACACTTGAAGATGTGGAAGAAGAAAGAAGTACAGCCAGAAAGAGGCGGCACAACTCAACATACAGACATAACAGAATCAGAGGGAGCTGGAAGTGCAAAAATTCAGTGTCCTAAATCTCATGTGTAAGTTTCTTAAAGAGAAGTCGTATATACGTGAGTTGGTTATGGCATAGTCGCGTATATGTTTGTTTAAGGAAAGATAGTAAGGATAGGTTCAGGAAAAGGATCAATTATGATTTGGTTTATTTGTGCTATTTGATAATGGTTACAATTTGCTGATGATGTGTGGAAATAACTTGATGGATAGAAGTGCTTTGTTTCTAACTTGATATTGATGATGACTTGATACTTATTGCTGATATGCATGATCAGATCTGACAGTAAATAGGATAGCACAGGTTGAGGGGGAGCATATGCTTTTAATGTATTGTTGGCATTATGGTTAATAGTCCTTGGTGATGATGCTTATATGGATAAATGATTCATCTTGCTATGATATGGTTATGAGTTGTTCAGATGATTCTTGGGGTTACATAGTTGATATTTAGATCAAATTTGTGGTTGATTCTCTAATGGTGCTTACACGGTGATCTTCTTAAGGATAAGGAGAAGTACATAGCTTGAATTCACTTGATGATGAGTCACTCATATGATGTTACAGTTATGATGACGGATTCCTTTTGTTCTCAGCACACATATGGATGAGGATTATTGGCTGGATACATGGATGATTATTCAAAGTTGCATTATTGGAGATATGATGATGATGAGTTCTTACCTATATGATGATATGTTGTTTCGTACATATGTTGATTGATGCAGATATTCCCAATTGATGATACTTGGTCCATGCAGATCTGGATGGCTATGGTGTTTCTCACATATGATAGAATGAGTCTGTATATACAGAATTCTATTCAAAAGGATGAGTTGATACAGACATACCTTGATGATTCATGCACTAATACAAGTTACTAGTGACAGATGCTATGGAGCAGATCATACAGTGTCATTACTGATATTTATCATGATCTTATTTAGGTGTTTGGTCTCTGTTATAAATGTCATGTAAAGGTCATATCAAGACTCATGATGTAATAGTGTGTATCTATCTATTGTAGTCATTTGATGAAATATTTCAATCATATCAAGGTCATGTAACGGCCTATCTTGGTTTCCCCACTATGCCTGGGATGAATGATGTTATTCTCTTATGTTATCATATGTAAACTTTTGGTATATCACCTTTGTGATGGGAGATATATGCATGTATGAGTCTTTGGTGATAGGAAGGTCATTTATGATGTATAGAGTCATGTTCTTCTTGTAGAACATCCTTTTGCAGACCTTGCTTACAGTCAGAAGGAGCATGGACAGATTGGTGCACCATGGCATATACAAAGGGGGAGCTCATTTAGAGATTTCAGCAAGTACTCAGGGGGAGTATGGATAGCGGAATGTATATCAAGGAAAGAGCATATCTTGGTCCGCCCTTTGCCCTTGATGTCAAAGGGGGAGAGTGAGTTAGGTGTTGTTGCCATCAAGTCCAAAGGGGGAGATTGTTGGCATTATGATGCATGTGTTGTACTTGATGGCAACCCACTCATAGAAGAACATCTCACCTAGATATAATCAGATGAATCTACAAGAAGAGATATTAGATGTGATAGAATACATGATAGTGCAAAGGAATCAAACGATAGTCTTTAGTATGACAAGTGAGCTTTGCCATCAAGTCCAAAGGGGGAGATTGTTTGCATTATGAGACAAGTGCTGTCCTTGATGGCAACTCATACAGGTGACAGATCTTAAGTGCAACAGGCCAGTAGCAAAGATTGATGATCAACCTCTTAGAATGGAAGAAAATAAGAGGATCGCAGGTACACCGTTCAAAAGGTGCGAACCCGCAGGTATGTCGTTCAGAAAGTTGCGGTCATGTCTGCAGGTTGTCCGAACACAAGGTGCGGACCCCAGTGCACGCACTTCCATGCTGAGAAAAGCGCATGCACGTGGGAATCCTATGGTGATCCATGGTATCTAGTCCGACATGTTTGATCCTATGGTTTTGGTCCATGGTATTGCATCCAAAAGTATTGATCCCAAGTATTGGGTTCATGGTATGTTATTATGGTTTTGGACCATGGTATTGTGAAAGGCTTGACTATAAAAAGGGAAGGAGATCATTTGGAAGAGAAGACTTATGTGTTGAAAAATCTTAAGGTGATCTAGATCTAAAATTCTTGTGATCGGTTGGTGAGTGATAGCTAGATCTAAATCAAGGAGATTTCTGTAAACTGTTGATAAGTCGCAATCTCATTGGCACATGATTAGATCTGTTGATCAGAATGACTGTGGCACATTGGAGGACTGTTAATTTGGCCCTAATCAAAGGCCCGCAGTGCAGCAGAAGGTGCAGGTGCGGATACCTGTAGTGCAGCAGAAGGCACAGGTGCGGAGGTATGTAGCGCAGCAGAAGGCGCAGGTGTGGATACCCACAGAGCAGCGAAAGGCGCAGGTGCGGATACCCACAGAGCAACGAAAGGCGCAGGTGCGGATACCCGTAGAGAAGCAGAAGGCACATGTGCGGATCCCCGCAGAGGTCTAGCGGTGAAGTTGCGGACCCTGCCTGAAATTTGCTTTAACTACCTTTGACTATTCTGCAGGGTTCTGGGTGCATATTTGATGTCAGGTTACTGATATTGAGTTCTGATAACAGCATGATTGTGGTTGAATGGATCAAGAAGTTCTTGATGAATTATCTTTATGTGATCTGATGTACTAGATCTGGTTGATAACTCAGATATTATTCTTGTATATATCTTGGTGTTTGGGTGATTCAAAAGATTGATTGATTATGTTCTTCAATGATGTTAATGGGTCCAGTATGAAAATTGGATGAAACGTGGCCTTTCAGATTATGTGTTGTGCTTCAGGTGTATCCAGTATGAAAATTAATGAAACATGGTACTCGAAGGAAAGAATATTGTCGGTCGACACCTACGTACTAGTATCTTAGCTAGTACAAGAGCTAAGGGGGTAGTAGCTCCCTTCCAATAACAGTTGGAGCATTATAGCAGGTAGCAACCTGCGTACTAGTAAATGGATCGGCTAGTACAAGAACTATGGGGGTCGTAGCTCTCTGCATGTAGAAGCCTGTGTACTGGTATAAGACTGCACCAATACAGAAATATTGTAAAAGGATTTTCTTATTAAGAAGAAGATTGAGATGACTTGCAGCAGGTGGTTTTCACCCACATTGGGTTTCCACCTTATTCATGGTGTACATGTGTGTGGCTTATGTGTGATGATTTTTCTATTTTACTGCACCTGTTTACTGTTAATATGGTTGATAATGTTCTAATGCACTCATCTAATTGAATCATAAGAAGTTGTGGAAGTAGCATATATGAATCTGAATATGGAAATGAAAAAGTTTTATTGATGTGATAATACTGATTCACCCCCCCTCTCAGTATTATTTCCAACACACTTCACACTAGACAATGTCACTACTAGGGTTTAACTAAAAAACCTCAGATTTTCATTTTCAACAATCATCTAATAGATTTCATATTGTTATATCACACATACTAGACAATTTTAACCTCACTAGGGGTTAGCTACAACACCCTAGATTTCTAGACATCATCATCCTAGAATCTTAGACAAGCACTTTCATTAAATCTTAAGACACATGACCATCAATGACTAGGTTAGCACACATATCTAGGAATTCATAATCATAGATAAGCATATCATATGTCCAATAACATAAATACATTTGAGCTAGACCAACCTAGGGCTTCAACCAAAAGGACATATCTATATAGATTCCTAGATTTTATCATCATGAAAAATACATTTCATATCATGTGTTAGTCAAATCCAACTTCACAAATATCAATAAAAGTTAGAGTCACAATCATCTTGATTATACTAGTGTTTGATCAATCAACACACACATACCAAGTAAATAAACTCTAAGATAATACAAGGGTCTTTCTCACACATTCCACCAAACCCTAATGAGCCAAGGTTCCGATGTAGAACACAACAAACCCTATATTACCAATTCTTCAAAGGTTCCTAAATTTTAGACCTTATCACCCAACCCTAACAAGTTAGGATTTCCTAATCATACCAAAATCCCAAACATGACATCATCAATAAAATATTCAACCTAGCAGTTCACAATATCCCTAATCAGCGTTCATATATTCACAATAGCATACCCTTTGATCAGGGTTTCTAGAACATGTCTAGGGTTCTACATAGTCTATCAAGTAGATGAGTGGGGTGGGTAGATTTATCAAGAGATGAATCACCCAAACAAGAATCACTAAGATACAATACATATAGTCATAACAAAGTTATTAATAGATCATCAAATCAATAATCCTTTCAATCAATGTATTCAAATCATACCTTTGTTTCTTGACTAAGCTTGTCTTGAGAGATCCTCCTTCTTATGGATGCTTTTCCTAGCCAAGACAATAGAGGGAGAAAGGTGATTAGCATTTCAATATAATCAAAACTAAATGAGTACATGAACCCAGAACTGAAAATACATAAGATACTTATCTTGGAGAATTGTTGGGAGCTCCCTCGAAATCTTGAGGGAAACCTACAAGATTAAAGCAATGCAAAAATAGTCTTTTCCAAAGATATGTTAAAAACCTATCAAATCTAAAAAATATAAAACAAGTTATGTAAAGAAAATGACTTAATAGTGTAAGTCCCTAATGTTTGATTCTTCAATATTGACTTTATTTGAGTCTCCTTCTTCACCAGAATTGGCTTTATCTCTTCCTCTCTTCTTATTCCTTGGATTCTCAAGACAGTGACTTTTGTAGTGACCTTTATTATGACATTGATAGCACTCTATCTTAGACATGTAAACTTTCTTCCTTGGTCCCTTCGATCTCTTTCCTTTATGATGAGAAACATAATGATTTGATACTTCTTCATGATTGGCATCCATTGAGATCCTTAATTCTTCTTGACTACATGCAGTCCATAATTCTTCAAAGGTGAGAGCTACGTTCTAATTGTTGAGACCTGAAGAAAATGCACCCTAAGGGGGTGGAAATCCTAATATAGAAGTGATCACCAATTCTTTATCTAGAACAATCTCATCGATGACCAAAAGATCATCCTTGAGTCTAGCTATCTTCCCAAATAAGGTTGCTATAATATCTTCTTTAGTCATTTTCTTATTCCTCGGCTCATTCTTCAAACTTGATACTTGACCAATGTTCTTAACAGTGAACAACTTATAAAAGGCTTCATACATTTCCTGAGCATGATCGATGTTATCTATGAATGGGAAAATGTTCTCTTTTATCCCTTCTACCATCAAATTTATAGCCACCATTTATAAATCCTTGAATTTTGCTTTGTCGACATTGCTAGCTTCTTCAGTAGGCTTCTTTAAATTTCCTTTTACCAAATCTAGCACCTTGTTATTCTCAATGATTAGGTCAATCCTCTTCTTCCAGGAAGTTAGATGCTCCTTCAATCTTTTTCTCACCCTTGATAGAGTTAGACATATTCCTTGAATATGATAGACTCCTTCCCTGAGATAGTGCCTATGAATGGATCTGCCTTTTTCTTCTTCACCAAAGCTTTGATACCAAGTTGGAAAATCAGAAAGGCAGTAAATATTTTATTGATCTTGATAATTATGTGTGATGTTTCTTATTATTACTATTATTTATATCTTCTTTATTTAGTTCATCAAGCAAATACCAAAAGCAGTAGCACATAAAACAATGGACACAAGATGTAGGCACATGCCAAGGAAAAACCCCCCTCAAGGGGAAATATCCAGTGAAATTAATTGTTCCTTTCAATATTATTCTTTGAGACTCTTCACCCTAGACCAAGACCATAACTTCCCTCCACACCAAGTCAACCTCCAGAAGATTGACCTCTTCCCAACAACTTCGACTATGCAGCAACTTGTAACAACTAACAACTTCCGGCAGTAGTTAAACTTGGAAGACTTCAATCTCCCAATCTAGAGCACAAAATAGAGAGAGACCACCACCAAAATTTCCATTTTCCTTGACTCCTTAGACTCACCCAAACTCACATTCACTTTGGCTTCTCGAAAACAAACTTTCCCAGCTACCCACTTCGCACTTCTACCCAACAACAAGATTTTCACACTTCTACCCAGTAGAGAGAATTTGAACTTGATGAGAAGTGATGCTCCAAATGAATTTGATGTCCTTCCTTTTATAGGCTTCTTGTGGGGTAGAATAGGGTCTTAGGCTGACTTGATTTTCCCTTACGCTGACATGGTGTGGAGGTTCCATAATTCATATTTGACTCAATATTTAACCTTTTTACATGATTCAAAAGCCCAAGAAGGGTCTCTTTAAATGTACAATAATTCTATAGACTCGGAGTAAATCATAGAAGTCCTAAATGGGGAATTTGACCTAAAACATGGTGACCCAAGGATGAAACCCATGCGTTAATAAGTCACAATAATAATAATAATAATAATAATTCTTTTCTTTATTCTTTTGACAAGTACATTACATAATGACTCAAGTACAGTATTGAAGACCGAACATAGTTACTTTTTCCGACAATGGGGAGACTTCATTTGGTTGCAACATCAATTTTCAAGGTTGGAAAGACATGTTTTGATAGCCTTTATTCTCTTTTAAAATAACTATGATGCAATGTTACTTCTATGTTTGGAAAAGGATAATTTAGAAAAAGTTTTGAAAGGTCTCTATGATGGGCTAGCTAGTGGTCATTTCACTAGTGAAACTACAACTCACAAGAGATTGAGAGCTAGTTATTTTTGGCCTAGTCCCTTTAAATATGCACACACTCATGTTAAAAAAAAAAAAAAAAAAAAAAAACATAAAATTTGTCAATTAAGATTGAGAAGAGAGAATAAAACATCAATATTATTGCATCGTGTCTCAATTAGAGTACCTTCCAAACAATGGAACATAAGCATCATAGGAAAAATTAACCCACACTCTTCAAAACAACAAAAGTGCACCTTTGCTACTAGAAGTTATTTTCTTGATGGGATGAGGTAATGCCTTTAACACAAGTAAATGAAAATATGGTTACTTAATCTCTCAAACAACATTTGATCACTAAATTTGGAGTTCCTTTAGTCGCTATATTTGACAATGCTTCACATTTTTCTTCTTCGCTACTATTTGAATTTGATTTAGAGAAGGGGATAATTATTCGATATTTAGTTAACTATTATTGATAATGGAATGGAGTATCTAGATCAATTAATAAAATCTTGGCATGTATTCTTTAAAAAAAATGTAGTTGAGAGCCATAGGAATTGACTCATTACCTTGTAAAATGTTCTCTAGGAAGATAGAGTTATACCAAAAGGAGCATTGGGTCCTTGTCCTTATTAATTGTTCTATGGGCAAGAATAAATTCTCCAACAAAATGTTTTCCTTCCGTCACTCCAAAATTCCCAAGACTCAAGAGATCAACCTTTTCCTACTCTTGAAGATAGAATTGACACATTTATCATGCTGGTTGCTCACCCACAATGCATCCAAAAGATGGTTTGACAAACACAATGCTAGTGACAGGATTTTTGAGATAAGTGATTTGGTCCTTAAATTAGAGAGAATTAATGATCACAAAGGTTGACACACCATATCTCAAAATGTATGGCTTTGTCCTTACCAAATTGCAAAAAATATAGGGATTGGTTTGTATTGGCTATAGAGCCTAGAATCTAAGCTTGATTCCCTTAGTATCAACATCCAAATCCTTAAGTGATACTTCACTAGATTGTATTGAAAACATAAACCAATTGTATAAATTTTGTTTTTGTTTCATTTCATGATTTTGAATTGATTTTGAGTTCAATTCGATTTTTATTAGTTATAGTTTGTTATTGTTTCCTTCCTTGTTGAAAATATTCTTCATTTTAATTTATTGTTCTTAAAGGTATGCTCGATTTTCAACATTTGGTAAAAAAAGAAATATTTCTCTTTATCACATGCCCAATTATTTCTTCTATCAAAGTCAAGTGATTTATCTAAGTTGAAAAAGGAAGTGGGGAGTATCTCATAGTTTCTCCCATTTGAAACTTTGGAAACATTCCATTCTTGTGTAAGTGAAATAACTTATTCTTTTTAATAATTAAATGATCAAATAATCATAATCTTCTGATGCCAACTAAATTATGATGAGAGCTTGATGGGCGTCACTTTTCCCTGGGAGGCAAAGCCCCTACGCCTAAATGCTTAATTTATTTTCTTCACTAATATACATCATCCTCAAAATCTAAAAGACTTCAGTTTCACCCTATTCTATTTCATTTAAAAGTAAAATGATAATATGAAAGGAAAAGACCACCCTTTAAAAAGTTCAAGAAAAAGAATTCCATAAAGGTGAAACATATTCCATGAGGGAATATATATATATATCTATTATATATATATATATATATATATATATTATATATATATATATATATATATATATATATATAGATATAGATATATATATATATCTTTGTTGATTCTATGGACACTTGTTGGTAGTGGAGCAAGATCTCTTATATCAAGGTGACTATCTCACGGTTATGGATGCTCACATGTAACATAACAACTTCGGATTAATGATAGAATAACTTAGACATTGAAATAAGTATTTCCCAATCAATAAAATGTTGTCTAATGTTAGTCTACATTTGATCCATAAACTTCCATGGATATTCCACTGGAAAGTTTGTCACGATAGATCTAATAAAATTATACTTAAAAATATGAAATTTACAATGAGGGTTTATTTCTCTTTGATTTCTGTATCTACATATTACTATTTATTGTGTATGCATGCAAATTAAAATTATGCAAAAAATAAATAATAGCGAAATAAAAACTCACAAACCACGATTGACACAAGATATATCTTGGGAAACCCTTTTGAGAGAAAACCTAGCTGGAAGGTGAGGTCACTATGCTCTCTTTCTCTAAATAGAAAATGGTTTCAAGTACAAAGAAGTAAGGCATGTGGTCCATGGAGTAATACAATAAACAAATTCTCTTTGTGTCCACTCTCCCTATCCATATCGACTACTTTTCTCATTTATGGAACAAAATGCCCTTGAAAAGAATGGAACCCCTTTTCTTCCTAGTGACCCGGTTATAACATAGCTTGATAACCTACTAGTTCTTAGGTTTGACTTCTTCAACTCTTAGCTAGAGTTACAATATTGACTTTTCTAGAGTCTTCTTCATCGTGATCGCTTAGCTAGGCCCTTTTCCATGAGCAATGGAGGCTAACATGGCATCTTCTCAAATTATGGTGGACAAAATAAGAAATTCAACTTATGAGTGGCATAATTTTTGCATACATACTCTAACTGAAGTGATTCATGCATTATTGGAAAGATCCCTATGTGAAAAATAGGAAAAAAGGGTGTACATTAAATTAGAAAAAACTTTGCCTCCAAAAAGTGTTCTTTGATGCCTCAAAATACTCCCGAAAAGTTTTAGACCCAAATTTGTCAAATTGGGTCCCATTAATAAAAATGGTCTAATGAAATGATTCCTCCACTTTTTCCACTCTAAAAACATTGGGATGGATATACAATAATATAATGATCTAATATGGATTGTGTCTCCCCATTTTTGAAGGATTTTGATTCCCAAAAGATTTGATTAAATGAGGTGAGGAATTTTTCCCTCCAACTTCTCTTGGGTGTAACATTTAGCTTTTCCTAAAAGTTGACCTTTCAACCCAATCTGCTAAAGGTCACGCTACCCCTATCTTATAGTTCTGGATTTTTTCTGTAAAATTGTATCCTCTGTTAACTCTACTTAATCCTTGTTGGCATTATGTTTCTGCTATGGCTATATGTTACAGATGTTGTACTTGATGGCAACACCCGTGGAAAGGCTCTCAATATGTTGAAAATTAAGAAGTACGCAGGAGAACAGTTCAGAAGATGCGTACCCGCAAGTACATTGTGAAGGGACCGTGGCCAGACATGCAGGTCAGCCGTTCAGGAGGTGCGTACCCCCATTGCACTCACTTCAAGGCAGAGAAAAGCACACGTGGGGTTTCTTATGTTTAATCTTTGGTATTTAGCCGACGGTATTTGTGTTATTATGGTTTTGGCTCGTGGTATTGATCCATGATTTTAGGAGGAGCTTGCCTATATAAAGCAAAGAATTTCTTTTGGCTAAGCATCTTTTGCAAATTGAATATCTTAAGATCTGAAATATTGGGTTATTGTTTCAAAAGCTTGATCTACATGAAAGTGAAGTGGAAAGCAAATCTGTGAAGGGTGATCCCTCGAGTGCATGATCAGATCTGTAGATCTAACAGTCTGGGTTATTCTTGAAGTCTTGAAATTATCTATACCCACAGGCACGCAAGTGCAGTGAAAGAAAAGCACGGAGATACGCAGGCGCAGAAGCGTTGCAGGTGCGGAGGTACGCGGCACCACAGAAGGCGCAGCTGCGGAGGTACGTGGCACCACAGAAGGGGCAGCTGCGGAGGTGCGCGGCGCCACAGAAGGCGCAGCTGCGGAGGTGCGCGGCGCCAAAGAAGGCGCAGCTGCGGAGGTACGCGGCGCCACAGAAGGCGCAGCTGCAGAGGTACGCGGTGCCACAGAAGGCACAGCTGTGGAGGTACGCGGCGCCATAGAAGGCGCAGCTGCGGAGGTACGCGACGCCACAAAAGGCGCAGCTGCGGAGGTGCGCGGCGCCACAGAAGGCGCAGCTACGGAGGTACGCGACGCCACAGAAGGCGCAACTGCGGAGGTGCGCGACGCCACAGAAGGCGTAGCTGCGGAGGTGCGCGGCGCCACAGAAGGCACAGGTGCGGAGGTCCATGGCGCCACAGAAGAACAGTGCGTACTTGTACGCAGGCATTACATGGGTGAAGCTGCGTACTTCTCTTGAAATCAATTTAGCTGTCCATGTTTATCCTTGCTGTGTTCTGGGTGTTGAAGTGATGTCTCGTTTCTGGTATTATGATCTGATAACAGCAATCTGAGAAGTGATTGATTATGTTCTTAATGACTCATCTTTATGTGATCTGATGGACTAGATCTGATTGATGACTCTCATTGTATATGTATTGATCTGGTTGACTGGGTGATTTACTTGTACTTGATGATCATTTGATGTTTATGGATCCAGTTTGAAAATTTATGAAAAGTGGTCATTAAAAGAAAAGAAGTAGGGGGTTGTAGCTCCCTTCCAGCAGAGACTGGAAAACGAGAGAGAGTTGTAGCTCTCTGCAGGTTGTAGCCTGCGTACTGGTAAAGGTCTGCACCAGTACA
>APFE030918939.1:571-15410 GCA_000404065.3 Pinus taeda | reverse complement strand
ATAAAATTGTTTTCCTTTTCTTACAAAGAGTCCAAATGGACTTTGACTCAAAATTAATTATTTGACTCAACAAAACCTAGAAGCATGAAGAACACGCTTGACCTAGACTTGAGCATAAAATTCATGTTTAAATAAATAAATAAAATATTCTTTTACATCAAATAAAAATTGATACAAGTACAAAGATAAATATGAAGACCGGATCTAGTTACTTGTTCAACACTCCCTCTTAACTAGGGAGGTATTCATATTGACTCAAAAGGTCTATCTCAAGTTGAAATATTCTCACAAGAAGGGATTTGAATTGATAAGCATCAATGTCGATAGTACCATCAATACTGGCATTCTCACATTACCAAGGCCTTGACAGGTACACTCTATCTCTCGACAAGATCAGAGTACAATGTTGGGGGGCATTCCATGAGACACCACACCACCTCACCGATGTACATACTCCACCTAGGATACCTGGAGTATGTCCTCCATTGGAAAATTTCCCACAAGGACATGTCTTTCCACTATACCATTCTTTATCCAAGTTCATGTACTTGAATTCAGATCTCCGTCCTAATCCATCACAATACATGACTCAAGAATGTATGTCCAAGATGCTTATCTAATCCGCCATTCTCCTTATCCATGTCCATGTACTTGAATTAGGATATCAATCATAATCTTTCATTAGTACATGACACAAGGAGAGCCATGCTTATTCAATCCATCATTCTCCCTATCCGTGATGCATGCACTAGACTTGTGGTGGTTAGTCATGGCCTAGTACAGGACACAAGGAGAACCAATGTGCAACCTTACTTCCTCTTAACTTGAGAAGATAAATCCATGCTCACTCCCTCTCAAAATAGGGAGAGTTCATTATCAAGACTCAACTTGTATCAGAAGTACTCATACTTCCTTTATCAGCTACATGTAATTGTACATTTAATCAAGCCACAAAGTCACTGTAAATTTAGTCAAACTACAAACATGTAATGTAGTGGCTATTTTTTTACCACAGTAGTAATTTGATCCTCTATCATATATACTTGTTACCACAAAAAAGAGCCATAGGGAAATGTGATCAAGGAATATTGTGATCCATCCCATAAGATCTCATAAATTTACAGCGATCCTATCACAGTGCCAATGTGATGAGAGCTAATACAATGATCTACAAATTTGACACAGAAATGTATGTCCCCATGATGCTCATAGAACTATATTGTAAATCATAATAAGTACGAGGGATATTAAACCTTCAAACATAAGAGAGAACCAGAAAACCATCGAATTCAACACTAGTATAATATCAAATAATTTTTTATTAGTTTCCACAAAGTCTTCATCAAGTATGCTAATAGAAAATATAATCCTCCAATTATAGCGATAACAAATAGCTTCAAACTTTGATCAAACATTCAACATATTGTGATCTTTAACCTCTTACTTCAAACCTTTTCTCTAATACCATTTTGGGAAATCAAGGTGTTTGTAAATTAAAATTGATTCTCCTTACTTGATAATTACTTATGATATATGTTGACTTTTTATTATTTAGTTTTACTTCTTCATAAAAAAATTAACAAAAACTGAAGATCACAAAGACACAAAGAACACCAAATATCAGCTCCAATCCAGGGAAAAACCCCACAACTAGGGAAAACCCGAACAATCCTCTTCTTATAGAATCAGATCAAAATGAGATATCAAGACCCAAGACCAAGACAAGAACCTCCATAATATACCAAATTTATCCCTCCATTCTTTGTCATGCTTTGTCCTCAAACATGGTCAACAGGTTTGTCGTCAAACCCTCCTTATAGCCCTATGTAAATTGCATAACTTTTACAAATTCCAACTTCATGAACTTCACATTCTTTCAATTAGAGGACCTCACATCTAATTCTAGATTATATAATATAGATAATTTGCAGGTTTAGCTCCAAAGAAACTTATATAATCCTGCCTATATAATACTACCATATAGATTCACATATTTCTCATCAGAACTTCTGTGAACTTGTCGTTGTTTGCTGGAGGATCCACATCAATATATAGTAGTTTGCTAATGTGAAAGGTCATGTCTATTGATCATGACGATTTAACGAACAAGAGGGTCGACTTGGTCTTATGGAGGACTATTTGAATCTTGTTCATAAAAATAAAAAATAAATCCTTTTCTTACAAAGAGTCCAGATGGACTTTGACTCAAAAACAATTCTTTGACTCAACAAAACCCAGAAGCATGAAGAACATGATTGACCTAAAATTGAGCATGAAACCCATGCTTAAATAAAATTATTTTTCTTCTTTTACATGAAATAAAAATTGATACAAGTACAAAGATAAATATGAAGACCGAACCTAGTAGCTTTTCCAACATTCCCTCTTAACTAGGGAGGTATTCAAAATGACTCAGTTTGTCTATCTCAAGTTGAAATATTCTCATAAGAATGGATTCAGATTGATAAGCATCAATGGAAATAGTATCATTATAGCCAACAATGTCACATTACCAAGGCCTTAATAGGTACATTCTATCTCTCCACAAGATCATAACACAATGCTAGGAGGCATTCCATGGGACACCACATGACCTCGCTGAGGTATTTACTCCACCTAGGACACTTGGAGTATGTCCTCCACTAGACCATTTCCCTCAAGGAATATGTATGTCCACTGGTCCATTCTTTCTCCAAGTTCATGTACTTGACTTAGGATCTCCATCCTAATCCATCATAGTAGATGACTCAATAATTCTGTCCAAAATGTTTATGTATGTCCTTGTACTTGACTTAGGATATCATACCTAATCTGCCACAATACCTTACACAAGGAGAACCATGCTTATATAATCTGTCATTCTTCCTATTCGTGATGCATGCACTAGAGTTGCGGTGGTTAGTCCTAGTCTAGTACATGACACAGGTAGAACCAATGTCCAACCTTACTCCCTCTCAACTTGAGAGGAGAAATATATGCTCGCTCCCTCTTAAAACAAAGAAAGTCAATCAACAAGCCTAGGCTTGTGTGAAAAGTACTCATACTTCCCTTACATCATCCAGTTGCAATTGTTGTAGCTTCCTCATGGCAACCCTCTTATCACTAAGTTTGCTCATCATGAAACTCCTTGAACTAGGGCTCCAAATTTGCCTCCTAACAAATCATTATCTTGTACTTGAGTTCTTCACCTTCTGCATCTTGTACTGTGTTCAACATTACTTCCTGCACTACATTTCTTCTTTCCTTAAAGATAATCCATCACACACTTCCTTCAATAGACTAATTATCAGAGTACAAGGTTAGCCAATCTATTGTTCAGTTTAAAACCTTGAACACAACTTGGTTGACCTTTCCAATAAGTCTCTATCAGTCAATGAAACTGCATAAACTCAAATAATTCTACCCTCTAGTTTTTATTCTCATATTTCAAAAATATGAGCACTTAAGGCTTGACAACCTTCCCTCTTATCATTCCACGAGCTAACTAATCTAGGGTTTTTATCATAGCCCACTTACAACTACTTTGCTAGAACAAAGCTAATTGATATAGGGCATTAATGTACAACCCACACATCTGCTAATTTGTTCTTCAAATTGCACAAAACTAGAAAAAGGAAGAGAATAAATGAGCAACGGAGAGTAAGAGAATAAATTGTTCCTTTTTCTCTTCCTTTTAATTTATTTTCTTAGCTTCTAGTCCTCATCTTTTCTCTTTATTGAGGATTTTATCTCACACGGTAAACTATAAAATTTTGACCCTGTAGAGGGATTTCTTCCCACTAACCAAGTTTTAAATAAATATAAAAAGGAAATATAAAATTGTGAATAAGAAATTAGAAATATGTCAACTTCAAGATGAGGACATCTTTAAAACTTCCAACCATGAAGTTAGAAAATTAACTCAATTAAAATGCACTTTTCCTAAAATAAAGAAGTTTGAAGTTTGTATAAAGATTCAGATGATAACATCCTAGTTTAAGTGCACCCAAAAAGCAACATGTTTTTCCTTGTATTAGTTTATGTAAGGAATGTTTTGTTAGTCGAGAAATTTTAATCAAGGAGTTGTTGAGGACTTAACCCTAGTTCATCTAAGTCTTAAGTCACAAATCGGTTTTTATCATTAATTTCCTAAGCTTTAATTATGAAAATAAAAATGGTTGTGCAAGCTTCTTAACTCTAAATATATGGTGGAAGAAGGTTGTAAGTGAATTATTCTATTACTATTAATAGTCGTTTTATGGCTAGAAACAATTTTGTAAAAAGGAGATTTGGGGGTGTAATTCGACCTATCGATTGTTGTATTATCTAATTGATTTCTCATAATGGCTAGTACGATATTATTATTATGTTTTCAAGTTATTATTATTATGTTTTCAAGTTATCTTAGCTTCAAATATGATTTTTTTAGTTAATTTTTTTTATATAATTATAATTTTTTTTTATTAGTTTATTAGGGTTAGTTAAAATGGTTGGAACTCATAGTGATAATGCAATTTGAATTTCACTATAATTTGTGATCTATAATATAATGTTAAGGGAGTTGTTATGAGTTCTAACTCATAGTGATAATGCTATTGGCTTTGGTTTGAGTTTTACTAACTTTGTTCACTATAATTTGTAATCTTAAGGGAGTTTTTATTGACAACGTCTCTATGTAATGTTTGTGTCTATGTAATGTTTGATAGAAACCATAATTATATATTCTAGCTATCAATTTCTCTTTTATAAAATAAAGCAAAACAAAAAAATTATTTATGACTATGATTTATTTATGTATTATTATTATAAGCGCTGTGACTTATTTTATATAAAATTAATTATGGAACGTTTTAAGAAGTAAATGGTTATCTCTTAATGTTTATTTTAGTAGTCTCATTCTTGTTATGTCATCTTACTTTCTATCCTACAAAAAGTATTTTTGTTAAAACAATTTTTTTATAAGATTAATTTTTGGATAAAACATATTGTGGTAAATTTTTCTTTTATTTTTCTTAAAAGTTGGATTTTAGAAATAATTTTCTTTTTTTTTTCTCATTTAATATTCCTTTTTGCTAGGTTGTGTGAGTCCTAAGATGATTGACATGTTTAATTTGTGGCTTGAGTAATCGCGATCCAAAGGCATCTCAGTCGTTAAAATAACCTGAGGATCGCATATAGCTTGAGGCACACCACCCCTTAATATGACTGGATTTGTGCCCACAATGTTTCGAACCAGTAATCTTTACACAAAATGCCTTAACATAACACCTTGTCACAATCTATTCTACACCCAATAAACTTCTCTCCTTTAATATTAATCAAACTTATTTTCCATATATTAATTTATAACAAAATCCATATATATAAACCATTTTAATAATATAAAAAAATATATATAATATTTATATTATATATATATATATATATATAATATTAAAACATTTTACAATCATTATAGTATTTGTATATATTATATTATAAGGCTCACCTCAACAATGATGAAATGTGCTTTAGCGTTATGCTTACATAAAGTTACCCTTAACTCAAAGATCTGCAATCCACTCTCTCGTCTCTTGAGGTTTATCTCTTATATTTGATATGAGAGCGATGACTTTTTAATCCTCGTGAATTGCAAATCTTTTGGTATGTAGGTATTTGTTTCATCCACGTAAGAAGTAATTCATAAGAACACTATAAAATGTAATAATTGTGTGTCACGGAGAAGTATAATGAAGAATTCATGGTTACTGATTTTAAAATAAAATAATGCTATTTTGCGTAAATATGGTTTTTGAAAAAAAAAAAAAAAAAACTTTTTATAAAAGGAAAGTTAAGATAGTGATTTAGGTTATATAATATTTATGTGGAAATATCTCAAGTATTTGGATTTATATTTTGTTACGAAGAAGTTTATTATGCGTAGGGTTTTTTAATCAAATTGATTGACTTCTATTAGGTTTGCAAAGGGGTTTTTATTGGTTGATCATCACTTTTATTTGGTGCATTTCCAGGGATGAAAACCTTTATATTATTGAGATTTTTTTATGTTGGAATGTTTGTATTTTTAAGGTGTTTTCAAAGATGTGTTTGATTTAGATGATGTATTAAGTTTGACTTTAGACTTTGAGGCCTATTTGTAGGGAGATTTTGATCAATTGATATTCTTTTCATCCTTGTGGATCTAGATGCATTGGACCATATTGTATTTTGCTTTTGTTATGGGTTGATTTATCATTTTAATTTCCTTACACTAAGGTTGGTAGACCTTCATTAATGGATCTCCATTATTTAGAAATCCTATATACCAAAGGAAGCATATTATCCATGTGCAAAAAGACCTATCATTTGCAAGTTTGATTTTACTGTGAATTAAGATTTTTCCTCAACTCAAGGCCTTGATTTTATGGTTGAATCAATCCATTTATGAAGCCAATCCCTTAATGAAAACTCTCTCTACAATTTTGGTAAGGCTCCCTAAACTCCCCCTTCAAATTTGGTCTTAAAAAATAATTACAAGCATTAAGGGATTTTTGAGGTCTAATATGGGCCTCCTAAGAAAAATGTACAACCAAGATAAACTTTATAAGAACCAATAGGATTCAAGATGATGATGTCAACCAAGGGGGACGATTCACCGTTTTTGGAGTAAAAAAGGTACAAAGATTAAAAAAAATAAAATAACAAAACTATTTTTTCAACTCATATTTTCAACTTATCTCCCTAAGTTTTTACTCAAATTTCGAGCGAGAGTACTCGTTGGATGAAAAATTTAAGTCCTCATCCAAGGAGTACCCATGTTGCATACTTTCGATGAACTCTACTACACAAAAAAACGTGATTGCAATCACATTTTTCATGTGTTTCTCATTTTTCTTGTAGCAGGGTCCATCGAAAGTATGCAACATGGGTACGCCTTCGATGATGAATCAATTTCTACATTCAGCGAGTGTTTCCACTCGAAATTTGAGTAAACCCATACTGAGATAAGTTGAAAATGCGAGTTGAAGAAATAGTTTTGTTTTTTTTCCCTCTAATTTTGATGATGTAATCTAATCTTATTTTATTATTTCCACTATTATTTTATAATTTCCTTAGGAGGCTCATTTTAGACATCAAAAATACCCTAATTCGGAATAGGAATTTGACTAATAGGTTTCATTCATGTAGTAGAGAAATAGAAAAGAATCATGTCACCATGTATGTCTATATCTATTTGGATATGGATTTTTCCAAGGTTTCTTAAAGAATTTATTATTGGTTACAAAAGAATAAATTTAAATTCATCTCCTTGACTACGAGAAAACAACCTTTCCCTTTATATCTTTCTTTGGAACATGACATATAGCTACATAGTCCCTGTTTCTTGTCACGTTAGACAACTCATCAAGCTAGAAGAAAAAATTAAATCTCACTTGATGGAAAGATGAAAAAGAGTAGCACTATATTGTTTAAAAACAATGCCCCTCTAAATTTCCTTCACTAAAAGAGCCCCCATTTCAATAAGTGGAATCCAAGAATGATTACAAGGAAGGTGCCTCGGATACTTTTAGGGCCATCCTTGACCCTAGTATTGGCTCCAAAAACCCCAATTTTTTTTTCAGAAATCTTAAATTCCTCTCCCCCCACTATGGAACAAAAGCATGCACATGACATTCCAACACCATACTCCACCCCCATAGTCAATCCCCAATAGAAAATAGAATGGAAATATCATTCAAATTATAAGGAGGGAAATTATAAACATATCCCTCATAACTAACAAAACCTTATCAATAAAACCTTGAATAATGAACCAAGGTTATCAAAATGAAGGATAAGAAACCTTAAAATCATGTTATGGCACACATGTCTAGGTATTACAAAAAAAAGGGTATTTAAGTTTATAATATTTTAGGAAATCAATTTTTCAAAGTTTGCTAAGTTCATCATGAGGTAGGTAAAATTAAAATTGGCACTTTGAAAGATATGTACACACACCATCCTTGATGGAGATGAGATAAGAAATAGCACCATGATGCCATGCAATTTTGTTGGGAGTCATAGAAAATATTTTGGAATTTCCAACCTAAATGTCTTTAATTCAAATGTTGATTATGTTGAAAACAAGAAGTGGAGCAAGGGTAGATTTTTAAAGGAGATCCATTTGACTTGCATAAAACAAAAACACCTTATCAAATACAACTTGAATAACAGTCAAAGTTTGTCAACAAGAAGGATATTAAGCCTCATAATCAAGTTCTAGAGTACACTAGAGAGGGTATCACAAAAAAATGTTTTCTATTGTGATTTGTTAGGAAATGACTTGTCTGAGAATATTGAATTCATCATGATATATATAAAAGGAAGCATTGAAGGTTGAAGGACATATACACAACCCATACTTTATGGAGATGGGGTAATAATTAGCACCATGATGTCATGCAAATATTTGTCAATATTTTCGGCAAGGCATTTAGAATGTTGAACTTGAAGCTCTTTTAATTTAGTAATAAACCTCTGAATCAACTTATGGAGTATACTTGATAAGGTATGACAAAAAAAGTTTTACATGTATATATTTTGTGATTTGAGAGGAAATCATTTTGTCTAATATTAGTCAATTCATCATGAGATAGGTAGCCAAAAACATGGAAGGTTGAAGAACATGTACACATGCCATCTCTTTTTTCCCCAATTAGTGAAGCACCCCACCCTTCAGCCTATAGGAAAGGATAAGATATTCTTTGGGGATATAGGTCATTTAACAACAAAGGCTTGAACCATTACGACAATATATTCGATATGATATTAGCAGGTCACTTATAGGAATTGAACTTGGGTGCAAACGATAATAATCATTCCTCCCAACCACTTCAGATAAGCCCAATTGTCAATACACATGTCATCTCTTATGGAGATGAAATAAGAATTGGCCCCATGATGCCTTGTAGAAGTTTTCCAATATTCATGGCAAGGCATTTGGACTTTCCAACTTGAAGTTGTTTTAATTTAATTGAAATACCCATTACACACACATGCACACAAACAAGAAACTTTAAGTACACACCACGTACACCCATGTGAGTGTGGAGCACAACTCCAATATAGATAATAGAGATGAGTTACACAATATCTCATTAAAGGATAGGAGAAATTTCCCAAAAACCCAACACATCCATGCTTTCAAATCACGTCATCAATATGAATACATGATCTTTATATCTAAATGTTCTCACATTGCACATGTGGCCCCTTTATTATTAGCCTAACCACTATTGCATATTAAAAAACTCATTACATGTTCATTTAACCCCATATATTCCCCCCCTTGGGGTCATATTATATACGTTTTACCCTATATATCCTCCCCAAGCTCATAACAGAGTATCCTCTTGCAAAAATTTTATCCCCAAAGCTTTGAAGCTAAAGGATTTACATATAATGTAACTAGGAAAGTTGCAATGTGACCACATGTATCAAATTTTGACATCCTTCTTCAATTATAGATGACATTCTGATTTTACCTCATTCATATTTAGGGATTCCCCAACCTTCTTGTAAACTCCCTTTTCAAGTCTTTGGGTAGTATCTTCATCCAAGATCCTTGTTTTTCTTGATTTTAACAATGCTTCTTTTCTTTTTTTCAATCTCTTCACCTCATCCAATAGTTTTTATTATGGTTTTTTCATCTACATATTTCATCTTTCTTTCTCAAATCTTCTCTTAACTCATCCTTTTTTATATCCCTTTCTTATTATTTCCTTGTTTTAATATTTGAACCTCCTTAATGAGTGCTTCATTAACGTCATATATCGTAAATAGCTCACCATCCTTCTTCTTGATTTTGTATTTTTCTTCTCGTAACTCATTTTGAATTTTATGTAGTGCTTCCATTTTGAAGTCATTCGTCCATTTGTATGAGAACAATTCTTCAAATACTTCCCATCTATATTTTTTTTTGTACCTATATTAAAACTCTTCCACCACCACCTAACTTCACCATCAAAATTATGACTTCCAGAAAAGGAGTCTTACCATATTCCTTTATCATCCTCAACCATTCCATGGGATGAATTTTAGCTTTATCTTCATCTCCTATAAATCTAGAAATTAAGGTTGATTCTTAAGTAAGGTCTAACTTAAGCCCTCAAATTACAACATTAACATATTATTAATAATGGTATCAAATTATTATTTTTATTTTACCAATATAATATCCATTTTTTTCAATTTCCAATGGATTTTAAATCACATCAATCTAACATCCCATTCAAAAGTTATGACAAAGTTAAGTTAACATACCTTTTAAAACCTTGATTTGAAAATTGTATTACTAGTTGATCTTTCTCCAAATGTATCTCTGAAATTTCAGCACTATTGAATCTAATGTTTTCTATTGTAATACTTTCATATGTCCTCTCTATAGTTCTATATGTTTAACCAAAACTTGATATACCAAGTGAAAGTTATAATAACTTTTCCAAAACTTGTTGACTTTATCCCTTTCTAGAGAGTGAAATTGTATAGTATGTGACATGTCCATATTTCATATATGATTTTGAAATTTGGAAAAGAAGAAACTATGATATGTCTTCTTTCAAATGAAAATGTTGCACTCGAATTGGATATTTACATAAGCATATATGACTATCCAGAACACCTATTTGAAACTATTGTTAGGGATGTTGGGTTGTGTTATATTCTTTCCACGACTAGCCCACATAGTTAACCGGGGGGTTAGAGGGGCAACGGAGCCCCCCCTTCGTTGTGTTGATTACGTAGTGGGGGGGTCACAGGGGGTTTGATGGGTGTAGCTAACCCCCCTCTATGGGGTCCAGGGTAGCGCCCCAGAAAATTTTATCTTTTGGACCCTATATTAGGTTTGGTGGACCCACCTATGTTTTTGGGCATGATTTTCACACATGGTTTTGGATGCGACAGTTTTTGGTCCATGGTTTTGGACACAATGGTTTTTGGTCCATGGTATTGGATGCCTTGGCATGTATAAATATGTATTATAACGTTGAAAGGAACGTAATGAAAAATCAAGCTGGTAGTCCCAGTTTTGGGATCCAGGGGAAAATCTCTGTGTATATGTGTTTTATGTGTTATTCTCTCGCATTATTTATTTTCTGTGTTTTAGAATTTGTATGCAGGTAATTTTTGTACAGTGTTAAAACCTACATTTGGTATCAGAGCTGTTTTGGCTTCAAGGGGACGCCTTTGTTTCTCAGGGGTTTCGCTCGGGCCTGTGGTAGACCCTGTTCAGTGGGAGATCTGCGAGATCAATTTTAGTGGTGAAAGAAGATGGCGAGCAGTGGAAAGATAGAGATCGAGAAATTTAATGGTCAAATTTTTGAGTTGTGGAAACTCAAGATGGAGGATCTGTTGGTGGATAAAGATTAGTGGATCATAGTAGATCCAGGTACTAAACCAACGGGAGTGTCCGATGAAGAATGGAAGAAGTTGGATCAGAAGGAAAAGAGCACAATACGATTGTTTGTCTCAGATTCAGTATTGCTTAATGTATCAGGGGAAGCTATGGTGAAGGTTTTATGGGACAAGTTAGGGACTTTGTACCAATATAAGTCTCTGGTGAATAACCTGTTCCTGTGGAAAAAGTTGTATAACCTGAGGATGAAAGATGGAGCCTCGGTGACAGAGCATTTTAACGCATTTAATACTGTGGTAAGTTAGTTATTATTTGTTGATAGTAAAATTTCAGATGAAGATAAGTGCATCAGTTTGTTGTGTTTTCTACCAGATTCGTGGGATAGTTTGGTTATTGTAATACGTAGCAATACAACTGCCTTGCAGTTTGATGAAATAGTCTCATCCTTGCTAATGGAGGAGATGAGATGGAAAAATATGGAGAAACAGAATGGTGATGCCTTGTCTGTATGAGGACAGTCCCAAAACAGAAACAAAAATAAGTCATCGAAAGGAAGACCTAAATCTAGAGGGAGATCTAAATCTCCAGGAAAACCTGTAAAGGTGGTGTACTGGAAATGCGGAAAGGAAGGGCACTAAAAAAGGGACTGTAAATATAAAGCTCCTAATAAAGGAAAGGGATCTAATGATGCTCCTTCTACAGAGGCGAAACTCACCTCAAATGAAGGTGGGGATGTGTACTTGGCTTCTTCAAGTATCATGTAGATCATGAGGCATGGTTGATTGACTCAGGTGCATCTTTTCACTTCACTCCCCATAGAGAGTGGTTCTACGAGTATGAGAAATACAATGGTGGTGATGTCTTCTTAGGGGATAATAGGAAGGCTAGAATCATTGGTCGTGGAAAAATAAAGTTGAAGTTGTAAGGTGGAAGGGTTAGAACATTTCCAGGTGTTCTACATATTCCTGCATTAGCCAGAAATCTGATTTCTATAAGCAAGTTGGATGATGCAGGTGTAAAAATAGTGTTCGAGAAGGATACCTGCAAGATGGTTCTTGAAGCACTGGTATTGATGCATGGAGTTTGGATTGGAACTCTATACAAGCTGCAAGGTAGCACTGTTGTTGATCGGTGCAACAACTCTGTGGTTCTTGAAAGTGGAGCAGAAAATATAGTGGTCTCTGGAGAGAAGACCATGTTGTGGCATCAAAGGCTTGGACATATTGGAGAGAAGGGCCTTCGAATACTTCATGGTAAAGGTATGGTAGAAGGTATGAGTAATAGCTCTTTGGATGTTGATTTCTGTAAAAATTGTGTATATGGGAAGCAGAATCAGGTGAGTTTCCCCTCTAGTGGTAAGAGGGCGAAACAGATATTATAACTTATGCACAGTGATGTTTTTAGACCTGTGAAGGTTCCATCACTAGGTAAGTCTGTGTACTATGTATCATTTATAGATGAGTTCTCAAGGAATAGATGGATATATTTCCTTAAGAAGAAATCTGAAGTCTTTGACAAGTTTAAAGAATTTAAAGCTCTAGTGGAAACCCAGACAGAGAAGAAGATAAAGGTGTTGAAGACAAATAACGGTGGAGAGTTTTGCACTAAGGAATTTGAACAATTATGTAAGAAGTGTGGTATATCACGACAGAAGACTACTCCATACACATTTAAGAAAAATGGAGTCACAGAAAGAATGAACAAGACGTTGATGGAAAGGGCAAGAAGCATGCTCAGTGGTGTCGGGTTAGGACATGAATTTTGGGCAGAGGTGGTGGAGACAACATGTTACTTGGTCAACATATCACCTTTATCGGCGTTGGAGGATAAGACTCCACAAGAGGTATGGACTGGTAAGAAACCCTCTCTTTCACATCTGAGGATATTTGGATGTGATGCATATGTACATGTTCCAAAGGAGAAACGAACCAAGTTGGATACTAAATCTGAAAAGTGCATCTTTATTGGGTATAAGGATGGTTTAAAGGGTTATAAGCTTTGGAACCCAGTAACAAGGAAGGTTGGGTACAGTCGAGATGTGGTGTTCAGAGAGGTGAAAAATGCTATTAAACATGAAATCCAACCAAAGGAAGCTGAGAAGATAGAGTTTGAGCTAAATGAGGAAGAATCAGACTCTACAGCAGAGGAGGAATCAGAAGATGAAGAGCCACAAACTCCAGGTGTGAGAAGATCAATTCGAGAAAGAAGGAAGCCAAAAGGTATAGTCCATCTGCTTTATGTTCAATTTTTTCTTTATTTATTACCGATGATGATCCCAGAACTGTGAATGAAGCAGTAGATTTAGAGGATGGAAAACTCTGGAAAAAGGCCATGGTTGATGAAATGGCATCTTTGCACAAAAATGAGGCTTGGGATCTATTGGAGTTGTCGGCTGGAAGGAAACCCATTGGCAGCAAATGGGTGTTCAAGAAGAAGACAAATGCAAAAGGAAAGGTGGAGAAATACAAAGCTTGGTTGGTAGAAAAAGGTTATTCATGTTGGGTTGTGTTATATTCTTTCCATGTAGTTAACAGGGGGTTTGAAGGGCACCCGTGACCCCACTTTATGGGGTCCAGGGCAGCGCCCTGGAAAATTTTGATTTTGGACCCTATGTTAGGTTGGGCGGGCCCACCTATGGTTTTGTGCATGATTTTCGCACATGTTTTTTGGACGCGATGGTTTTCGGTCCATGGTATTGGACATGATGGTTTTCGGTCCATGGTATTGGATGCTTCGGCATATATAAATATGTATTGTAACATTGAAAGAAACATAATGAAAAATCAAGTTGGTAGTCCTGGTTTTTGGATCCAATGGGAAAATCTCTATGTAGATGTGTTTTATGTGTTATGCTCTTGCATTGTTTATTTATCTGTGTTTCAGAATTCGTATGCAGGTAATTTTTGTATGCGGTTAAAACCTACCTTTCGTATCGGAGTTGTTTTTGGCTTCAAGGGGACGCCTTTGTTGTTGAGGGGTTTCGCTTGGGCCTATGGTAGACCTTGTTCAGTGGGAGATCTGCGAGATCGATTCTGGTGGTGAAAGAAGATGGCGAGCAGTGGAAAGATAGAGATCGAAAAATTTAATGGTCATAGTTTTGAGTTGTGGAAACTCAAGATGAAGGATTTGTTGGTGGATAAAGACCAGTGGATCGCGATAGATCCAGGTACTAAACCAATGGGAATGTCTTATGAATAATAGAAGAAGTTGGATCGGAAGGCAAAGAGCACAATACGATTGTGTGTCTCAGATTCAGTATTGCTGAATGTATCAGGGGAAGCTACAGTGAAGGCTTTGTGGGACAAGTTAGGGACTTTGTACCAATCTAAGCCTCTAGTGAATAAATTGTTCCTGCGGAAAAGGTTGTATAACCTAAGAATGAAAGATGGAGACTCGGTGATAGAGCATCTAAATGCATTTAATACTGTGGTAAGTTAGTTAGCATCTGTTGATATTAAAATTTCAGATGAAGATAAGTGCATCAGTTTG
>APFE030918914.1:0-12287 GCA_000404065.3 Pinus taeda | reverse complement strand
TTTAAAATGTTATCAAATGCTCAGGGTTTAGGGTTTAGGGTGTTAAAATGTTATAAAATTCCTAGGGTTTGCAAGTTACGGTTTAGGTTTTATAGTTTAGTTTTTATAACACTTTAGTAAATTATTTTAATAAGCACTTAAATAGACTTACAAAACTCTTTTTAAAATGTTATAAAATTCTTAGGATTTAGGGTTTATAGTTTAGTTTTTAGTGTTTGGCAAATGATCGACATAAAAAGTTTGACTAGGTAAATTCATTCGTTGTGGTCTACTTTTTGACGCGTCATTTTTCTTTTAGCTGAAACAGGTCACAATGGAAAAAAATAAAAGATTTAGCTGGATTTTGAGAAATTTTGCAGAAGTTTTTTAAAATTTCTATTAGTTTTGAAGATTTAAAATGATCGATGTTAATGGTTTTTAATTCTGTTGAATTCATTACTATTATCGAAAAATAATTTAAATATTCTTACAATTAATTTTGGAAAAAATAAGTACCAACTATTTTTAATGATTTTAATGAGGTTAATCCATTAATATCATAAAAAATGATTTAAATACTCCCACATTTTTTTTTTTTAAAGTGACTAGGTACTAACTAAAAATGCTCCATCCTCCGGAAATTGTGGCCTGTTAGCCTTTCTTCACTATACAGTATGACGCAATTCAATACACTATGACGTAAGGCAACTGCCTAGTCTCGAAATTGACTGGTTTGGAGGAAAGAAGGATGATGGTACCACTGACATGGACGAGGAATGGACGAGGAAAGAAGGATGGTGTTGGCATTGACATGGTTTTTCGGGTGTGTGGTTTTGACGGGTCGTTTTCAGCAGGAAGAAGCAATGGAAACCTGCGTACCCAAATTGCCGTTTAGTCATTACAAAATTAATATTTGTCAAAACCCGTGGGCCCACAAGGCTTTTTAGTCATTCAAAAATTAATATTTTGCTGGACCGCCGGTATTGGTTTTTCTTCATAAATACTCCTCTAATATTTCCATAAGAGCAACTCTCATATAGAATTGTCTGTTTTGCTCTGAGAAGACGTTGGTAAGGTTTAGTTTTACTTTTACTGATATCAGCTATTCATACCAGCAGTATTGTATTGAAATTGCCATACTTATTGGAATTGAAATCATGTGTGAATATGTATTACACGATCAAATATCAGCATAGTTGCAAAAGAACGATGAAGAACTATAGGGCTTTCCACACCCTTAACCTTATTTGTGTTTTCTTACTTATTTCTGTGGCTATTATTTCTACCAGCGGTATGATATAGATACAGACGATCTGCCAACGCCTGTGGATGTGTTTCAAGAATTCAAGTACGAGTGTATATATTTATAGGAAAAGTGCAACTATGTGTTGTTTTCGGAGTCAATTTCAATGAATGCGCGGGAAAGTGCATAGGTGGAACTTAACAAGGTGTGAGATCTATTTCATCTAAATTTTTCATTTATTTCAACATATATTGAGTTTTTTGACTTCCAAGGGAGTTGGTTTAAACATGTTCATGGATGGTAAAAATATATGTAAATTGATCAAGTGTCATGGTGCCAAATTGACATGTAACATTAGGGTTTAGTGGTTATAAAACTTTGTTAAATTACTTTAATAAAAATGAAACAAAAGTTTACAAAAGATTTAAATTTTTTTATAAAATGCTTAGGTTTTAGGGTTTATGGTTTACAACACTTCAATAAATACTTTTAATAAACCTATAAAAATAACTACAAAACGATTGTTAAAATGTTATAAAGTGTTAAGGGTTTAGGGTTTAGGGTTTAGAGTTTAGCATTTAGGTTTTAGGATTTAGGGTTTGAAATGTTATAAAATTGTCAAGGTTTAGGATTTATGGTTTAAGATTTATAACACTTTAGTAAATGTTTTTAATCATTTTAAATGTTATAAAATTCTTACGGTTTATGGTTTAGGTTAAGGTATTAAAAAAAAATTGCGAAACACTTTTTAAAATGTTATAAAATGCTTATATTTTAGGGTTTATTGTTTATAACACTTAATTAAATTCCTTTAATAAAAGCTTAAAGAAAATTTACAAAACACTTGTTAAAATGTTATAAATGCTTAGGGTTTAGTAATTAGGGTTTAGGGTTTAAAATGTGATAAAATGTTCAGGGTTTAGGGTTTAAAGTTTATAAAAAATTAGTAAGTTTTGTTAATAAACAATTTAAAAAAAAGTTATAAAACACTTGTGAAAATGTATAAAATGCTTAAGGTCTAGGGTTTAGGGTTTAGGGTTTAAAATGTTACAAAATACTTTTGATTTAGGTTTTCTAACACTTCAGTAAATTCTTTGAATAAACACAAACAAAATTTACAATACCCTTGTTAAGATCTTATAAAATGCTTAGGCTTTAGGGTTTACAAAGTTATATAATTCTCAGGGATTATGGTTTAGGGTTTATAATGCTTTACTAAATGAAAACTTAAAATGTGATAAAATGGTTATTGTTTACGGTTTAAAATCTTATAAAATGTTTAAGTTTTACGGTTTATAACACCACCATAGATGATTTTAAGAAACACTTAAAAATATATATACAAAACACTTTTTAAATTTTCATAAAACACTTATAGTTTAGGGTTTAGCATTTATGGTTTATAAAAGTTCAGTAAATGTCTTTAATCAGCACTTAAAAAAGGTTACAAAATTCTTGTTAAAATTCTATAAAATTCTAAGAGTTTAGGATTTAAAATCTTATAATGTGTTTAGGGTTTAGGGTTTAGGATTTGAAATTTTATAAAATGATTAGGCTTTAGGGTTATAACACTTTCGTAAATGCTTCTAATAAAACATTTTAAAAAGTTATAAAACACTTCTTAAAATGTTATAAAATTCCTTTTGGTTTAGTGTTTAAGGTTTAAGGTTTATAACACTTTAGTAAATGCTTTTAATAAACACTTCAAAAAAAGTTATAAAACATGTGTTACAATGTTTTAAAATTATTAGGGTTTATGGTATTAAATGTTATAAAATGCTTAAGGTTTAGGTTTTAGGGTTTAGGGTTTAAAATCTTATAAAATTCTTAGGGTTTAGGGTTTATAGCACTTTACCAAATTCTTTTAAGAAACACTTTAAAAAATAAACAAACCACTCTTTAAAATGCTATAAAATTCTTACGGTTCAAGGTTTGGTGTTGATGGTTTATAACACTTTAGTAAATGCTTTTAATAAACACTTAATTTTTTTTTACAAAATTCTTTGTAAAATGTTATAAAATTCTTAGAGTTTAGGGTTTAAAATGTTATAAAGTGTTTATGGTTTAGGGTTTATAACACTTTAGTATATTCTTTTAATAAACACTTAAAGAAAAGTTATAAATTTTTTGTTAAAATGCTACAAAAAGCTTGGGGTTTAGGGTTTAGAGTTTAGGGTTTAGGATTTGAAATGTTACAAAATTCTTAGGGTTTATGGTTTAGAAGTTAGGTTTTATAACACTTTTGCAAATGCTTTTAATAAACACCTTAAAAAAAGTTATAAATGCTTTTTAAATTGTTATAAAATTCTTCGGGTTTTAAACACTTTTAAAATGCTAAATTAAAATGCTTTTATAGCACTTTCGTAAATGCTTTTAACAAACACTTAAAAGAAAGTTAGAAAACACTTTTTAAAATGTTAAAAAATGTTAGGGGTTTACAATATAGGGTTTAGGGTTTAGGGTTTAAAATGTTATAAAATGGTTAGGGTTTAAGGGTTAGGGTTTAGGGCTTAGGGCTTAAGCCGTATAAGACTTTATTAAATGATTTTAATAAACACTTAAAAAAAGTTAAAAAACACTTTAAAAGGTTATACATTTCTTAGATTTTAGGGTTTAGGGTTTGGGTTTTATAACAATTTAGTAAATGATTTTAATAAATAGTTAGAATTATTTACAAAATGCTTTTTAAAATGTTATAAAATGGTTATCAATTTGGGTTTACAATTTAGAGTTTAAAATGATATAAGCTCCTTAGGGTTTAGGGTTTAGTGTTTAGAGTTTATGGTTTCAAACATTTTAGTAAATTATTTTAATAAACACTTTAAAAAGGTTAGAATTTTTTTGTTAAAATGTTATAAAATTCTTACGGTGTAGGGTTTAGGGTTTGTATCACTTTAGTAAATCTTTTTAATAAGGATTTAAATAAAAGTTACAAAATACTTATTGGAATGTTATAAAATGCTTGGGGCTGAGTGTTTACGGTTTATTGGTTAGGGTTTATAATAATTTAGTAAATTATTTTCATAAACACTTAATAAAATTTATGTGATATATCTACATTTAAAATAAATAAATAAATGCAAAAACAACTATTAAATAAATAAAAACAAAAACAAAAAAAAATTCAACAAAACAACAGTCCAATAAAACAACAAGAAGCGAAAAAGCTCAAAACTCCAGAAATATTCTAAGTAGAAAGAAAAAGAAAAAAAACAAAACAAAAAAAAAAACAAAACAAAAGCAAAAAACATAAAAAAAACAAAAATAGATGACCCTGTTTATAACAAAGCAAAAAAACTAAAAAAAGAAAAAAAGCAAGGACAAAAGAATTAAGCACAAAATAAAATAAAAAACAAAAATTCAAAAAATCAAAGAGTTAAGGACAAGAAAGGACAAAAGCTAATGAGCTTGCCGTTATAAAAAAGAAACTTAAAAAAAAAGTTACAAAATACTTGTTAAAATGTTATAGAATACTTAAAGTTTAGGGTTTATGCATTAAAATGGTAAAAAATACTTAGGGTTTAGGGTTTGAGATAGGGAGAGAAATTGAGGAGGGAGAATATAGAGAGAGAGGGAGGGAGGGAGAGGGGGAGAAAGAGGTAGGAAAAGTGAGAGAGACAAAGGGAGAGAGAGAAAGGGTTGGAAATGGAAAGAGAGGGAGGTGGAATGGGTGGATAGATAGAGTGAAGAGGGAGGGAAAGAGAGAGAGAGAGAGAGTGTGGGGGAGAGAAGGCGAAGGGGGAAGGGAGAGAAAGGGGTGCAAAGAGTGATGGAAGAGGATGGAGGAGAGGGATAGGGGAAATGAGAGAGAGGGCAGGCAAGGTAGGGCAGAATGGGGATAGTGAGTGGGAGAGATAGAGAGAGATTGTGCGTGTAAAATTTCATGTACCATATTTGTCTATTCACAAAGAGGAGGATAGTGGATTTGGACTTCTAGCCAGCTCTAGAAGATCTTCTGTCGCGTAAAATTTCATGTCCCATATTTGTCCATTGAGAGAAGAGGTGGATAATGGATTTGGACCTCTAGCCCATTCATCATGTCTTGGACGCAATTTTGATGAATTCTCTTTCATTTGATGAGAACAAGAGATTTTGACCCATCGTCTTCTCGAAAAAAGATCCTCTGCTAAATGCAATTGAATGATACCAATGTTTTTTCTTTCATTGATGTATGCATTGGGCTTTTTCTTTCATTGATGTATGCATTCGGTTATTCACTTAGATATCCACTTTGTCCCTTTTTATATCTTTGAGTTGACTAAGTTCATTTCGTATATGTTCGAGTAAGTTTATTCCCAAACACGAACTAAATTCATTAAGCCTTGTGTTTCTCTTTTGTTATGATTTGATGAACATGAACTGCCAATGGGCGAGTTGATATGTTCCAATGCCCTCTTGTTGCTGCTACCCTCACCGTTGTTTGTCTATTCTCCAAATTGTTTCCAGGTACTCTGTTTATTTCTGCTTTGTTTATTTAAATTTAATATAATTTATTTTAATGTAATTTTCTTAGATTAATGTACCTCGCATTAGTTTCGCCTCTTTAAATCAGCCTCATATCGTTGTTGATTTTGATAATTAGTTTATCCTATTCAATTTAGGTCCATATCTATGTCTATTTTCACATTTGTGTTGGTTGCAACAAGAATAGTTTGTACTTGGATTTTGAGGGTTTCCTTTAGGCTCGGCTTCGAGAACTCTTTCTTTCATATCACTTAGATTTTTTTCATATCACTTAGATTTTAAGGTTTCCTTTACGCTCTGCTTCCAGAACTCTTTTTTTCATATCACTTGCATTTAATATCATGGTAGTACAATTTACTGTAAAATTCATTGAGTTATTGGTACCAATTTCAACCAGTTGACTAGGAGACAACTCTTCTTTTTGGTGAAATACAAAAACTATTCAATTACTTGAGAGACTGTCCAATACTATCCTTCCTTGCCATTTCCTTGCCATTTTTGATTGATTTCAAAGAAACTGCAGTAGCCCAATTTTGGCACCTCATCTCATCTTTGGACATAAACTTCCATCTTCATCTAACTAGTCTAGTTTCCACTCAAATCCACACAAAATCGAATTCTTAGCTTCGTCACACACTATAATTGTCCACTCATAGCTTACGCTATAAAATCATTTAAAATAATTTTAGCAAAGTCATTTTTCATGATTCTAGGTCGGTTTAAGGTCCTTGGTTCACGACTTCTTCGCTATCGAAAACCAAAGTAAGATATATATCTTGTTGAGGATTTGGGTGTACCCATATTTTTACTTACCTTTGCCATCGGTTGCTTTTGAATTTTAAGGCTTTCAAAAGGTATTCATTTTATACCGATCCATAATAATTACATTTCCACACCCAACGATCTCAAGCTAAGATGTGGACCCTCGTTGTATGGTGTCTGCAATTCATAGTAATTGGGATTGAAACCGGGTTGTATGGTTAAATGAATAATCACAGCGATCGTATGCAAATAGGGTGATATCACTGGGGCATGAAATAACAAGATTTTGTTAGATATGATATCGCTTTCATTATCCGATCAATTGGTGAGATGTATCCACCAATACCATGGAAAGGCTCTTCAATGCTCTTACCACAAGTGTCAGAACGCGAAATATAAAAATATAAGCTTATGTTTTGGAGGATTTCTGGGTTTAAGAGCGTTTTACCAATTACCAAAAGCACATATTATTATAGTTTTGAATTCAATTAAGTATTACTTTTATCCACCACTTTTATAAAGTTTTTATATATTTTAGCTAAAATGTACACTAGATTTTAGCAACCGGTAGTTTATTTAAATATATTTTATGTTAAATGTGAAGAAAATAATATATTAAATTATACTACAATTTAGAATAATATAATTTAGTTAAAACAATTTATGCAAAGATGATTCTAAATATGACGAACCTCATTTAGTTGACAAAATTAATGGGTTAAGGTCACTTTCTTTGAAGTTAGATTTAATTTATGATATACCTCTTTATATGGTGAGGTGAGGTCCATTCAAATCAAAATTTATTATGACATATATATAACATGTTTTATCAAATTTCAATTTTTTTTAAGTAATGTTACTTAAAGAATATCTCACAACAAATATTATTATAAACTATACATTATAGATATTTTTAAGATGGGCTTTTTATTTCTTTTTATTTTAGCAATTAAGGTGTGTGTATATATATATATTTTAATTAAGCCCTAAGGGTTAGCTCAGTTGGTCAAAATCAGTACCTCGTCACAAGGAGGTCACAGTGTGCAATCTCCCCGAAACCCTCGAGGTAAGGCCTTGCTAGTGGGCCATGAGGCTAGATTCCCTTCGGGGTCAATTAGCCTAGATTTTTCCGTGGACATAGTGCCACCCACTGACCAGAGTGACAAAGAGAGACAAAGAGAGGGAAAGAGGGAAGGGGGAGGGAAGAAAAGGCAAGGAAAGAGGGAAGGGAGAAGGAAGAAAAAGGAAGGAAAGAGGTAGATAGATAGAGGAAGGTGGAGGGAAAGAGGGCAAGGTGTAGTGAGGGAGAGGGGGCGAGAGTAGTGGGGGATGAAGTAGAGAGAGAGAGAGAGCAGGCGGAGGAGGAGGAGGAGAAGGAACGGGAGGGGAGAGGAGTCGGTGTGGTAGAGAGAGATAGAGAGAGGTACAAATTGAGAGTGGAAGTGGGTATATTGGCAAGAGGAGGGAGAGAGACTAAGACAGAGAAAGAAAGAGAGAGACAGGTAGAGAGGGGGGTAGAGAGACAAAGAGAGGGAGGGTGAGAGATAGATGGAGGGAGAGACAAAC
Organism: Pinus taeda; assembly: GCA_000404065.3. Classification (NCBI taxonomy): domain Eukaryota; kingdom Viridiplantae; phylum Streptophyta; class Pinopsida; order Pinales; family Pinaceae; genus Pinus; species Pinus taeda. Next base: position 4,273 of record APFE030918914.1, on the reverse strand, counting down.
TATGAGATGGAGTAATGAAGCGGGGCAAGAGTGTTAAAGAGAGAGATAGAGGGAGAGAGGAAGGAGAGGTAGAGAGAGAAACATGGAGGAATGGGGGGATGAGAGAGGGAGGGGTTAAGGGAAGAGAGATTAATAGAGTTGGGGTAGGGAGGGAAAGAGGGACAAGGGAGGAGGGTCAATCAAGAAAGGGGAGGATAAGGGAGAGATGGGAATGTGGGGAGTGAGAGAGAGAGATATAGAAAGAGGTGGGGGCAAAGGGAGATGAAGGGAGGGGGTGGAGAAAGTGGCGGGTGGGTGAGGAGGGAGAAAGGGAGAGAGAGCAAGGGGGAGAGGGAGAGAGCATGGAGAGAAATAAGGATAGAGGGGAAGAAAAACATAATGTGGGAGAAAGAGAGATATGAATAGATCTAAATTGAGACAGTGAGAGAAATTGAGGAGGGAGAATATAGAGAGAGAGGGAGGGAGGGAGCGGGGGAGAGAGAGGTAGGAAAACTGAGAGAGAGAAAGGGAGAGAGAGAGAAAGGGTTGGAAATGCAAAGAGAGGGAGGTGGAATGGGTGGATAGGTAGAGTGGAGAGGGAGGGAAAGAGAGAGAGAGAGAGAGTGGGGCAGAGAGAGCCACGGGGGAAGGGAGAGAAAGGGGTGCGAAGACTGAGGGAAGAGGATGGAGGAGAGGGATAGGGGGAATGAGAGAGAGGTGGGGCAAGGTAGGGATAATGGGGAGAGTGAGTGGTAGAGATAGAGAGAAGGGGGGGAGATAAGGAGAGAGAAAGAGAGGGTCAAAAGGGGAGAGGATAGGGGAAGAGAGAGAAGGAGAGGGAGGGATGGGGCGAGGTGGAAAGGGAGATGTGTAGATAGTTGGAGGAGGGGAGGTAGCAAGGGAGATGTAGAGAGATATTTAGAGGGAGGGGGACGATAGAGGTGGAGTGGGGAAGAGAAAGAGAGGGATAGAGGGAGGGAGTGATGGAGGGAGTTAGCGGGAGGGAGACTGCAAAAGGGAAGAGTTGGAGAGGGAAAGTTGAAAACACTTCACTAAATTCTTTTAATAAACACTCGAAAAAAAGTTACAAAATGCTTTTTTAAATGTTATAAAATCTGTAGGGCTTAGGGCTTAGGGTTTAGGTTTTAAAAGCCTTTTCCATTGGACAAATAGATTTATATTTTCAATGATGTAAGTCCAAATGCTTCTGAATATCATCGAATGAATAAAAGAAAAATGTGATTAGATTTTTAAATGGAATTTGAGAAAAATGTTTTCTTATTTACTATGTTTTATTGAGATTTCATTGTGATTTTAATGTAGATAGCCTTTAAATTGTTAAAATTTTAAAAATTTAGGACACTATTTCATTTTAACATTCTTTGAGGGGCTTATTTAATATACAGTGGTCAATAGAAGTCTAATTTTTTTAATAACCTTTAATATTTATTGGTTTAGATGAATATATATTATTCCATTTGAAATTAAGGCCATCCCTTCAAATTTAAATACTACTCAATAGAGAGCCCCTGCCAAAACAAAATGGAAAAGTAAATTGAAGAAAAGTCAAAATGTTATTAAAATATAATATTAATTAACGACAAGATGGAAGGAAATTTTGATATCTTTAAACAACTAAAAAGGACCCATCATTCTTCAAAGGCTCCATGGACCTGACATTAAATTTTGTTAGTTTTTGTAATATATTGTTAATGCATTTTGTAATTGTTCTCCTCATAACAAGATTAGTATGCTACTAGTGTTTAAGATGAAGCTCATATCGTGATCATGGTAAAATGGAAATTGTGATGTATCCATGTAAAATGAAAACTATAATGTATCTATAACTTTATATGAATAGAAAGATATAAGATATTTTTTCTTCTGAAAAACGAATATAGAGAACCACTGAGAATAACTTTTGGGACATTTAATTCAAAATATACAAATTGATAGAGCAATCGAAAATATGTTTTCCTATAAACTTGGGTAACCTTAGGAAAAAATACATATTGCAGTGCTCCTTTTATTTCAATGGAAATGGGTCATGAACCATGATGTAAATGATGTGGCATTATTGGATAAATAAACTTATAAGAAATGAAAAAGGAGGATTTAATTTTTCCTTGCCTTGAAATGGATAAACCATGGTTTTTTCCTCCATTTTCTTTCTTGTTTGGAGTGTGGATTTTATCTCAAGTTGTGGCACATGGTGGGAGGCATTAATCTAATAAAAGTTTAGCCACACATGATAAATCTTCATCTCTAGTTCATTCAAGCTTCATAGGCAATCAAGTCTCCCATTATATGATGTATCACTCTATCGTTAGTATTTATAAGTGTCATGTGTTTATTATTGGTAAAGTAATCAATAATAATAATATTTTGGATTTTATATATGGCAATAAAATTTATGTCATTAAATAAATGAGAATATTTAGTGTTTAAAAAAGTGTAGATTATTGGTTAAATTACATATAATTTTAGAGACATTTTAAGTTCTCAAAAAACAAATTATGACAATTTTTTATGTAAAAAGTAAAATAAATTTATATTTATTTTATTTTAAGTGAACAAATATTTTGATATAAGTATGAGTAAGTTTAATACTATTGATGAAGTACTTTAGTAGTAATTTTTGGAATGTGTTGATGGAAATTTTAAAATATTAGTGTTATGAATGATAAATAGTCAAAAACAATGGATGTAATCTAATTATAATACATAATTTTGTAATGATTCTTGTTCATGAAATTAAGATTATGGTATTAATATTAAAATTACAAATAATATATTAATAAGTATATTGGAAGTTAAATTTGATATATAGGTATCTATTTTAAAATTATGATAGGTATCTAATAAATTTAAAGAGTATGATATAATTGAGTATGTGAGAGAGATAAAAAATTAATTTTATAATTTAAAATTAGTTGGGAATGCCATTTTCTGAGATATATTCAACTTAGATTTTACTATGGTTCGTGATTGTTTTGGCATAATAATTTTTTGAATTTACTTATCGATAGTATGCTCTCGTAGTTCATAACAGTGAGTAACTTTTCATAATTTTGGAAACTAGGGTTGATTGAAGGATAATTTCTTATTAGCGAATTTATATGTTACTATGGCTTAATTTATGTTTCATATACTTGAAAAGAAAGATAATAGATGAGGGATCTTCTTTTGAGTATGGAATAGCCTCTTGTTGGTCCTGAAATTGGAAATAAACAAGAAAATGTATATTAGAATTAGCACTTAAGCGATGTATTTCAACATTCCATGGTCGTATTATGGTTCAGGAAAAGTGTTGCATTGGATGTAAAACTTGATATTTTATTTTATTTTGTATTTATTACTATAAATTTTAGATGTAAGGATAATGATGTTGTATTCTTATAATTCCATGTCGATTATTTTCCATGATATTATGATGTTATATCCTCTCTCTCTCTCTCTCTCTCTCTCTCTCTCTCTCCCCCTACTCCCCCTCGCCCTATCCTAGTATCCCAGTTTCTTCCCCCTCCCTCTCTCTCCCTCCCACTCTTTCTTCCCCTCTTTTCTCTCCCTCTCCCTCTCTTGCTCTCTCCCTCTCTCTCTCGCTCTCTCCCTCTCTCTCCCTTTCCTCCCTTCATCCTCTCTCCCATTCTCTCCATTTCCCTCTCCCTCTCCCCCTCCTATGCCCCCTTTCTTGACATAGCCTGATCCTCCTCTTGCGCTCTTTCCCCCTCTCCATCTGACTCCCCTCCCTCTCTCTCTCTCTATTTCTCTCCCTCTCTCTCTTTTTCTATCTCTCTCTCATTACCTATCTCCATCTCTCTCTCTCTCTCTCCCCCTCACCCTCCTCTCGCTATCTCTTCTCCTCTCCATGCCCCTCAGCCACTATTCCTCCTTCCTTCCCTCCCTTTCTTTCTCCCTCTCCTTTCTTCCATATCACTCTCCCTCCCTCCCCATCTCTCTTGCTCCCTCTCTCCCTCTCCCTCTCCCTCTCTCCCTCTCATTCTCTCTCCCTTCCTCACTCTCCCCCACCTACCGCCCTCTCTCTCTCACTATCTCCCTCTTCTTCTCCCTCTCCCTCTCTCTCGCCCTATCCTCATCTCCCTCCTTTCCCCTCTCCAATTCTCTTCCCTTCTCCCCCCCCCCTCTCCAGTGCGCTCTCTCGCTATCTCTACCCATTCCCCCCTCTCTCTCCCTTCCTCTTTCTTACTCTCTCCCCCTCCTCCTCCCAATCCCCCTCTCCCTTTCCCCCTCTCTCAGCCCACATATCTCTGTCTTTACCCCTTTTCATCCCCCT
>APFE030918911.1:0-11442 GCA_000404065.3 Pinus taeda | reverse complement strand
AACATTTAATTCAAATTTTAATCAAATTAATATTAAAATCATAATTAAAAGGCTATAAAAAGAACATTTTAAGATTGATAATGGATTATGAGCTTGACCGGTTAGTAATGGTTTTAAGATGTTCTTCACAAATAATGTTAAGGTCATATCAATCAAAATATTATTAGCATAGATCCAACTTAAGCACATATGTAATTGAGCCAAGGGGATCAAATTTCTTGAGGTGCAGATTTTTTTTGAAGTACAAAATAAAATGTGTAATTTTTCATTGTTTAATACATAACTTAAACTTGTAAGTCCAAAAAATATTTGCTAGATTTCGACAAAATATCATATACCTAAAAAAGACCAAACTATAAACAATGAAACTAGTTCAAACATTTTAATCATTAAAACTTATTATTTTCAACAGCTTTATATGATATATACACAATTATTTTAAAACAATATATACTAGCATTTGCACGAGATGCTACAAAGGAAACGTTGTAAATCATTAGCGCATATGGAAGAAGAGCATAGATTAAAAAAATGTCAGATGTTAGACGATCTAACTATAGCCAAATTTGAATGAAAAAAGAAATATTCATGTTAAATATAATACAATCAAACAATCTACTCATAATAGAGGCATGCACAACTTCCTTCCCATGTGCTCAATCCAAGAGCTTACTTTCATTAAAAATTGCATCCCATAATGGACCTTTCTCTTTCATTGGCTCATGCAGACTGAACCCTTCACCCTCATATGGTAATGGTTCTAGATCACATTTTTGTGCAAGTATTCTTCAATGGCGTTTCCATTTATACACGTCTCCATTACCATAATCAAAGGCCTAGTTCTTTTGGTAAGATCCGCGGCAGTCCAAATTTCTTGTTCTACAATCAATTCTGATTAAGATGCCTCCATAAATTATTCCGATGAAAGATTTTTCCCTAGGTACTTGAAAGACAACCCCTCAAGTTTTCAAATGGCAGTGTAAACACATAGTGTGTCGAAAACATTCATCAAGCTCCAAGGAGAGAAGCCAAATATGTGTGTCATAGTGTGAATGGACCAGGTTAATCCTTCTTTATTCTTTGCAACATCAAATGCAATATCCTTGAGAGTGTTGTAAAAAGCAGGCATAGGTAGACTGTAGTAAAAGGGGGCATGGTCTTCCTTTCTTTCTTCCACTTCTAAATAGAACATAGGCCCCTTACTGATATTATGTCCTTAATAAAGGGAAGACTGGACTGAAATGGATGGTTTGACAAGAATAAAGGACTGTCGACAAGGAGGTTATGGTAAAGAGTGCTCTAAAAAGTGGTAGCAAAATTCAGATCTCAAGGACCTCAAACGCCTTCCCCTAATAGTATCATGGGGAATCTAGAAGAATAGAAATGTTGAAATCTTTGAAAACAAATATATAAGTCTTTTTCAATCTGCCTTCCAAAGTCAGTCAATCTTCTCAAAGTTCAAATATTTGTCATCAACACCTACACAGAAATCTAGAACATGGGGATTACATTGATGGATGTAATCAAGCTACCCCCAAAAAAGGGGAGCCAAAGGTGTTCTCTATATCAAATTATCAATAACTCTCGCTGTATTATATTTAAAATAGATTTAGGTGAGGATAAGATACCTACACCAAGCTTATTTCCCTAACAATACTCTTAAAAATAGCAGCCCACAATGGCATTTAAAAATACAAGTGTTCGGTGACTCATTGTTGTTAGATAGTGTACCCCAGATCATTTTCTACTAGGTTGGGGCACACATGGTAGATCTGAGCACCTTCTATTACAACAACATTACATAAATCCATGCAACATTAAATTCCAAACATCATAATGATGTGTAGGTGAGAATGAAACAATAAATAGACTGTAAGGGCACATCACAAATATTAGTATTCCAATAGTAAGGGGACATGCATGCTTGTATGCACCAACCATAAATAAAATAGGATAAGTTTATCGTTAGATTTCAGGTTAAAGATAAAGTGCTCAAGTTAGATCAGGCAGTTCTGTTTTATTTTTCGTAGTCTCTCTAAATTTATTTTTTATTCGTTAGATAGAGTGAAGATACAGATATCTAAGTAATATATCTATTTTTATGAACCCTAGTTGTCACTTATAAGAGAGAGTGAGAGTATGGATCTGTAATAGGGTTTGTTTCAATTCTTACACAAAATCCTTTCTAGAAAATTTTCTAGCATATTTTTATTCAGGAATATTGGAATAGTAGTAACAGGGGCTTTTGGCATTGATCTATGTGTTCCAGTGTATGTATTCCAAATGTGTTTATAGATTATAGTGAGATTCAGATTGCATTTTTGATTAGCCTTTAAATTTAGATAGTGCTGGTTTCCATTAGAAGAAGAATTTATTTACAATGCATTAGACAAATTCATAATGATATGAGAGAGGTTTGCTTAAGCCCTCAAAAAATCCTTCAATTCATAGTAGGATTGCTATCTATGAAAGGGAGTTGTCATGAGGCTCCAGGGGTTAGATGTTTTGATCCATGCTTGAGAAAAGCATAGTGAAGTTGTGATCAAGTTGCCAAGTTCTTTGTTAGGCTACTGATCTATTTTAACTTTTGTTTAGGCGATATTCCAATGCAATAGTATGGGTATACTGAATCTCACATACAACAAAAAGAAAATGAGAAGAGGTGAAGGGTAAACAGATAGTACCGATTGCATTAAATAGGTCATGTTCTTTTCGGAAACTTTTTGGCTATGACATCTCCTCCAAAAAAAACTTCCAATTTTTAAGAGGATATGGAATGACTTCAAGTAGAAGGAGACAATACTAGAGACTATTACAGGTATTGAGGAGGAAAATAATGTCTCTCCCAAACACCCAAATTCTAAACAAATTTGATAAAAAAAACATGCTAGACAACCCTTAAATACTAGATTGTCTAGAATTCATTGGAGTGACATTTACAAAAGAATCTCGTAGATAAAGTATATGAGGATGATTATTAATGTTTACCTATAATGATATTATAAAATTAATATAAACCCTTTATATGAGGATTGTTGGATTGCCTTAAATTCAAATGGAAGTATGTTATTTAATGGATTATTAGGGAAATAAGAAAAGAGGAACTAAGAAGGGTTAAAAAGGGAAGAAAGAGAAGCCAGGTTCTTGTAATCAATGAAACAATGAATTGAGACAGATCAAGTGCTTCACGTGTCAAATGTTTGGGAACTTTGCTTCCAATGTCGCCAAAATAAGGGGAAGGGAAAGCAACAGTGCCAGAAACCACTTGCAAGGAGTGCAAAAGCATCAGCTCAAGTGGATGAGCTTTCATCCAATATTCAGACACACTTCTCAATGGTCTCATGGATGTCATTTGACGTCATGTCTGATGTCGAATGGTATGTGGATAATGGAGCCTGCAAACATACAACCTATAACAAGAATACATTTAGCACAAATTGGTGATGATGCCACCCACAACCATAGTGGCATATGAAAACCCTTGTCCTCCACAAAAACAATCAACCAAGAAATACAACTTTATAAAAAATGTTGAATGCAACTTGCAACTTGAAAACTTCAATCCTGATTCGACATAAAACATAATATTTATAAGCTCAATGAGTATGGTAGATATGATCTGCTGAGACACTTTCATTTGCAACAATTATTTATAAATAAAATATGAATCATTGTATGAAATTTCCATTGAATAGAAACAATGTCATTTTCCTATGAAGATTTCACACATTATACTTTTGGCCTTGTTTGAAGATAATTTAAGTTTTTTCCTCAACTATAAAACTAGGACTTTCAAAAACTTATTCGACTTGTAAACTTATCACCTGTGGCTTTCTGGATGCCCTCTTTAACTTGACAATAGAAATAAGTTGCCTTTGGTATGCCACTTTAGTTCTTGGGAAACTTCGATTTGCATAAATTTTAACCGTGGATTGTTGCACCAGTAAAATTATCACCTGTAGCTTTTGGATGTCGTCTTTAACTCATGAATAGACATAACTTGCCTTTGGTATGCCACTTTAGTTCTTGGGAAACTTATATCCGCGGAAATTTAAACAGTTGACTCTTGCACTAAATTTCATCTCAGCAAAATTATTTGATGCGTCAAGATCAAGAGGTCATTTCTCTATTACCGAGTAGAAAAATTTACCACATATGGGTAGAGAGGAAAGAGTCAGTGATTTATTTGATCCAATGCAGAAAGAGAGAGCCTCAAGAGTAGAAGATATGTGTGTATATGTCACATGGGGTGTGCATAACACTAACGAAAACAGCATAGATCCATCTTAATCCCAGGTCTATCAAGCATCAAGAGGGATGAATCTTTTTAGGTGAAAACTTTTTTTGGAAATAAAAGCTTGAAAAATGATTTTAACTTCAAGATACATATCATTTTATCCCTCTCCAAACTTGATAAATTCCTGAAGGCAGAGCTCAAAATCAATGCATGCACTTGAAGGAAAATTTCAAGCATAACCAAAGAGATTGCTACAATATTCCAAACACATGAACAGGGAAAGCGAGCTATATAAGGATTTCTATTGGTCCTTAGACCTTTATCAAAGAATGCCCTGAATGAATGATTTAAAAATGAGGAGTATGCTTTATTTATACACATACTTTAGGGTTTAGGGATCCCTAAAAGGATGACTAGACTAACCTCGTCAAATATAGAAAAATATAATAAAGTGGGTATTACCCATATGTAGGCTCAACAAAACCACCAATACATCTAATAGGAGGTCAAGAGATGGCCTCTAATGAAAATTAACCATACAAATCTTAAGCTGAATGCTTACGTATTCCCAAAAACTAGGCAGCTACTTGGTTGTAGTTGTCCATTAACCAGTATCCACAAATATATAATGACCAACGAGGGAAACAACCATCAAGCACTCTTGTAACATAATACAATAATGGGTTGTTAATATTTTTTTCTCTTTTGCTCCATTTTATAATTGTTCAACAACAAAGGTCTTTTGAAAATGAAAAAGTTGATACATTAGACAATCAACAAATACATATTTAATAAATTAAAAAATAATTAGGTATGCCTTTTAAATTATTAATCAATTATTGAACAATGTTACAATCTTGTGTGCAACAGGTACGAAATTTGAAATGAGTCATAATAAGAACATAGACCATTGCATGTGAAATTTTCTAGGGAACATCTAGGGAATGTTGGGAATGTCTCGGGAACAATTGGGGATTGATGGCCACTATCAAGGAACATCTAGGGAACATTCCTTAACAAGAGGGAAAATTTGGGAATGTTCCCTAGACTACTCTAGATATGGTGGATCATTTGGAATGTGCCCACTATTCTTGATGGTATTCTTCGTAGATTGGGGACATTTTGCTCCAATCCCTAAGTTCCCCTGCAACATATAACACCACAAATAGGTTCCTAGATAGCAATTGACATCAATCTTTGGTTAAAGTAACCAAAGGCACATAAACCAGTGCAAAGGAAGGGATATTCCCACAACCCTTAATAGGTTCATTAGAGAAACATTTAAGTAACCTGGCTAAGCTTCAGGAATAATTCTTGGAGTTAGGGAAACCATAGTACCCACATAAATGTCCAGTGGCTGCCTCCCAAAAACCACACAAGAATCCACTACATGAGAGGCCCTCTAAATGCACAAACTCAATGTCTGACACAATTATGGAGGAGCCAACTTGACTAAGAGTAGGACCATTCATGCCAACAAATCAAACTAAATGTGTTGTTATAGCTTAAGTCAAATCCTTCTTAGATGTCATGTTAACATAACCATAGAAATTCCATTCATGCCAGGAAAGCAAACTAAAATGTGTTGTTATAACTTATGTCAAATCCTCCTTAGATGCCATGTTAACATAACAATAGAAAGTTAGATTTGTGCTACATTTGATTAGGTATTTAACCTTTTCTACTCAAATTTTGAAAGTAGAAATCACTTGAAAAGGAATATTTTAATATTTATGACATCTGCACAAGCATAAATCATTTATACACTTTTGACATATGCAATCATTCTATCCTTTTCTATGAATAGTAATTTTATGCATGCAAAAGTCACTGTAACTTCTAGGTCGTCCTTGAACTAATGTATGACCAAATTGATGTGCCACGCCTGAGGATACTTCTATTTCCTAACGTCATCAGTACTTCTATCTTATCATCCCTAAAAACCCTAAGCATACCCTAATTTTTTATACCCATATCCCCATGACCTCCTATTTTACAAATGATAATTGTCATGCCCTCTACCAACAATTTTGGCTTGAGGGGGGCTCACCAAGGTTCAGAGTTAATTAGACAAAAAAATCCCTACACTAATGGCCCTTTCAGCATCACCCCACGGTGCACAGAGCGAAATATCACCCGAAGCAGTATGGGGGATTGCTAGAACCAAGTTTCCACATCTTCAAATGGTTGTGATGTCATTTAATTCCCTCTATCCCTGCCTTCACGTAGGTCGCTTATTTCTAGGGCTTGCAAGACAAACCCTCTATTCTGGCCTTCAATACAGCTGCAAAAGTAGACGATCGACCTTCACGTAGCCCTAACCTGTTACTTAGGTACTTTCACACTACTAGAGCAGTGTGTCGTATAAACTACCCAGTTAGTCTAAGTGACTTGCTTATCTTATAAAACAGTTATACGTAAATAGATATTTGTAAATGCGTTCAATTATTCAATGTAGTTGCGGTCATTCACGCATCATATAAGCACAATAAAGGAAATTCATACATAAAATATCTAGATGTATCAATAGAACAAAGACTAAGAAATTGCAAAATATCTCTCTTTATTAATATTTCCCAAGTGTTTACAGACTCTGTCCACCCTATGCACACAGCTGTAGGGGTCCACGCACTCAATTATAGACTTCTACCTTAGGCCTCTGTGCACTCAGCTGCAAAGGTTGTACCTAAACTACAACCCAAGACTTAGACTTCTTACTTTAGAGCTACGACCATCTTACATTATTCATCATTCTATGTCTCTAAAACTACTTAGAGCATAGCTCTTTTTATAAAATCCAATGGTCGGTGAACCATGGGTAGATCTCTTACAACCGACTTTACTTTACAAAACTAATGGAGAACCACCCTTTATGACACATAACATCTTGGCGCTCCATGACCACAAACTGCGGAGTCTTTATAATTATATTACAAAATTTTACTCGAACATGGGCTTTTAGCCCCAAAACTACCCTTGGGGGATCCCACTCCCAAGAGACCCCCAACACAAACAACTTCACTCACCCTCGAGTCACTGGGTAGGCATGGAGATCTTTGCATGAAGCCCATCCAGCTCAACCTGTATGACTGCTACCTCGATCATGCACTGAGTTTCCGCCTGCTTCGCATCTTCCACTATCTTCTCGGTCATTTCTCCTGTGCTGTCAGTCTGAAGCTTTTGTTGCATCGCTTGTAGAGTTGCAAGCCTGCCTTCAATATTTTCTTTGACTATGTAAGCTTCCTCCAGCCAAGTCTTTAGTCACACCTTCAACACTTTTTCCTTGTGCAACATTGCATCCACCTGTTCCTTCAGCTACTTGGCCTCCTACAGCTTGGCTAGCCTCTGTGTCAGAGTGATGGTTCGCGCTACGATCTCAACTTCATCGTAGTGCTATTGTAGCTCGTGCACTTTTGTCTCCAGCCTTTGTACATTTGTGTCCTCCTACAATCTTGTCAAGACCTCAAATGATTACTCAAAAAACTATGTGCAGTCTGCTACTGCAGTTTCCACCACCGTGACTACCTTTGTTACAGCGGACACCCACTGTTCCTTTACCTCTGGTGATGTTGAAGGTTGGGCCCTCAACTGTAGCTCTGTAATACGCAGGTTCAACTCTATAATCTACAGGTTCAACTCCATCTGAGCCCACGCCATCTCAGTCCGAGTGTCATGCACCCCTATGGCCAACTTACGGATGCGTATCTCGACTAGTTGTTCCTCCGGAATGGCCAACTCTGGGACAATTCTGCATGCCTCCTCAACAACCTGCATGATCTTATTGCTCTGGTTGGTCACCTCAGTCTCAATGGTGATGGAAGCATTTCTCTATAGGATTATATGTTCATTGTTGATCTATTGCACTGATCACCTCGAGGGTTTGGTGCTCTCAGGCCCTCATTTCTGCAATTACTCCATCTTGCAAGAGGTGGAGTGCTTCGTGTGGAAGTGCTTCTAGGTTCAGGGAAACTCCCTTCAAGGTGTTAACAGTGGGCCTATCATCCTCATTTTCCATGGTGAGTGCTCCATCAGATAGCACTATTGCGATGGAAGCCTTCCTGTGTAGCATATCAACAGCCTCTGAAGTGTCGATGCCCAAGTTGGTAGACACCATACTAGCGTATGATGCACAGGTTTGCAACTCCTATAACCCGGTCTGGATAGCCCCCAGTATGATCTGCTGCTACCGTTCAAATTGGTGCAGGGCCTCCGCAGTGACATCTCTGACCATGTCACTGATACCATGTAAGTCGCCCTCCATTAATGTGATAGGACCCAGTGAAGCCTTGGTTGCCTTGGATTTCTTTTTGGGCCCTCTCTTTTCTATCTCTCTCGGGCACTTAATGCCAGTAGACGTCTACTAAGGGTTCGCGCTGTGCTACTTTGTGTCTTTGTCTTTAGTATCAGGGGTATTTGACCACGTGCTTTTGCCATAGCCCCGCTCTGTGCCAGCTGTCTATTTTCCTTTTCTCAACCATTTGTGCCATCCTCAGCTTGGCCTCCTCTGCTTCTTCTACATGGTAGACTTGCTTCCACCCACCACCATGTCCGTGGTAGTGTGCCACTCTACCAGCCATTGATCAAGCACTGCATTAATGGCATCATCTATGGCCAGATACGGCAAGTCATACCACTTCTTCGTAGGGTCCTTCTATGCCCTAATTGATACTCGATGGAAATCAGATTTAAACTCAGCATAGCTCTATAGATTAGCATACACCATGGGTGATAATCGTGGCTTTTGATTGATGGCCATCCTGATATTCATTTCCATCAAGATCTAGAAGATCTTGTTGTCTGAAACTCACTACACATCCTTGGTCACCCACAGCAAAGCATACTTCGCTGCTTCAAGAAGGTCTAGCATGATCGAAGAGAACTGACTCTCCTCTAGTAGTTCCCATGCAACCAGCAAAATTGATAGCAAGAGCCACACGTAGTGGAATGTCTTGCTTTTCTCTTTTGCTTCATAGTAGCTCACCAGGAACTCTCCGCGAAGGTAGTTTGACCAGTTAAACTAGACTCCTTCTATGCACTACTATGCAAGTGCAACAATAGGTGTTGACACCTCGTCGGTGTGACATTGCTGCATCACCTTCCCTACAAGGATCTACATTGCTACCATCACAATGGGGTCACACATGCTAGAGATAATATACATTCACGGCTTCTTCACCAGCTCGAATTTCTCCTTCATTAACTCTACAAGAGCCTACTCGGTGCGCTTGCCACCGAAGATCATCACTGGATTCTTACATGTATATGACAGGCATGTTATTCGATGAATTTACAAATCTGTGATGGGTATTGGCTCCTCCAGCCACAGACACCGATCATGCACCAAGCACAACAGTTGCTTGATGACCAACATTGTCACCACCGTGCGGTTATAGTGCAGCACATAGAGCAGGTTGAGCAATCCTGCCTTCTCTACTCCATTGAGCCACTTTTGCTGCTCCAATGTGGTCATCCCTGTATTCGTGTCTATGATGCGGGGCATTAGCTGCTTGGGTGCCAGGTGTGGGAACTTTTCATGGTCCACCAAGTCCCAGTCTTCAAGCTTCAGTATCGGTACTCATGCCAAATGGAGACCATTGAAAGAAATTTCATCTGGTAGTAGAGGGGTTTGTAGTGGAGTCTTACTCTCATCAATGTCCTTTGGGACCTTAGACATAGGCATGCATGGAGGGACACACTCTGGCAACTGCATGGTAGGGTCTGCACCCTAGGTTCAAACCTCCTCTACTTCCATTCCCAAATCGTCATTGTCCATCAGGATGTCTTATATATCCTCCTCTTCTGGTTCTAGGTTTATAGCCTCACCTTTCTCCTGTGCAGCGGACTTTGGTGGGTTTTTCCTTGGCAAGGCGTGCACCGATATGGTAGATTGCTTGCCCTTCTTTTCCTTCCCAACTTCTTTGGTTTGGGTTGGCTTTGGTCTCAGCATTATCGGTGACTTAAGGACCTCTGCCAATACTTTGGCCACTTCCGTAGTAGCTGCTTCCACTTCTATGTCCATTTCCTATGCTAGCTCCTCTAATAATTTATCAGTATTTATAACCTTTGGGGGTGCATATTCATAAGAATTCCTGTGTATCCATCAACAAATTTGAAAATACCCTTGCGGCTATTAGAAGCTCATATTGCTCATGATTCATATGTGCCTCAAAGCTCAATAACTCAATTCTCAAAATGCCAAGTGTTTCTTGCTGGATAGCCACTTGTAATTTATAGGACTTTTAGAATTCAAATATGACCATTCCCCCCAAAATTGGTTCATTAATGTCAGATTAGCGGTATATTTTCAATGATCTAATCCATAAATTTTGTCTTAAATGTGGGTTTCCCGCTCCATTTGGCCTCACTTTTGTCGTCTTTTCCTGAACAGTGACCACAATGGTCACTTTCTGGCTAACCTACACAATTTCTCTGTGGGTAGCATAGCTCCCTCCACGTTGCCACAGACCCAATGACTCTTCCTTGCTTTGCACCATCTTCCAATCGTGCATCTCCCCAACCGAGGATGTGTATTTTATAGTCCTGTGCCTCCTTTCAGCTGCCTAGAGTGCTAAGACTGTGTTGTCGTCATCTAGTCACATGGCTGGACCACTGGTGTATGGATTCAAGTGACTTCCATTCACCTCTCTAGGGAAAGGTTCTCCATTCAATTTGACCAACTGTATCGCTCCTCCATCGATAATATCCTTAACGTCATAGGGCCCTAACCACTGCATCCTGAACTTCCCTGGAAATTTGTCAAACTTACTGTCATATAGCAAAACCAAGTCATTGACCTTAAATGTGTGTGCTTAATGTGTCGATCATGCCATGCCTTTTCGCACTGCTTTTGGACCTCCTAGTGAAATCCAGCGAAAAAACTCTCTTCTTCAAGCTCCTCCAGCTGTGTGAGCCTCTCCTCCAGGGCTTCGCAATCTGTCTTACCTGTGAGCACTGCTATGCATAGACTAGCCATGACGTATTCCATAGGCATACTGCTTCAACCCCATAAAAGAGCCTAAAGGGGGTTTGTCCGGTTAACTTCTTGCATGTCGTTCGATAAGCCCATAATACTATAGGTATGCATAGGTCCTAATCACTTTGCTCAGCATTACAAACCTTGGTCAGTGCATTTTCGAGCACTTTGTTGAATGCTTCCACCATCCTGTTAGCCTGTGGGTGATAAGGTGTTCTCTTCTAATGGTATA
>APFE030918910.1:0-11868 GCA_000404065.3 Pinus taeda | reverse complement strand
AATATAAAGTTGCTATTTACTTATTAGCAATTAGGGAAGTCATCTTTTTTCCTCATGAATGGCATATATAATCATGGCTAGGAAGAATGTGACTTCAATGTTCTAATTATATTGATAGGAATGTATTTTGGAATAATTTTTTTAGAATTTTTATTTAGTTATTAATAGAAATATGTTTTGGAATAAGATTTCAGAAGTTTAATTTAATTATTGATAATAATAGCATGACTAGTACAGATATTTATTCATTAAACTAACGTAGTTAATGTATTGTATTGGTATTTTAATTTTAATTAAAATATATAGGAAATTTAATTAAATTAAATATATATAAAAATTTGACTATAAAATAAGTTATGGTTTTTTAGTATATGATATTAATAAGTTTGGGTATTGGTTCATGGTATCATAACACAATTTATTTACACATAGAGAAATTAAGAATCTCTATGATAAAGTGGAGGTAATTTTCTTTTACTTGTTTTCTCAAATGTATATATATTCAACCCATACATTAATTCTTTATATAACAAATAATAATAATAATTTAAAATAAAGCTACAATTTAGTTAATTTTTATGATTTTTTAAATTTTGGAATAATGAGATATATTATAGAGTAAGTGTTTTGATGTTTATTGTGAATTGATGCCTATAAAATTCACAAACCTTTTAATTTATAACTATTCTAGTATATATAATTCTTCTAAGGAAAAAATAATCTTTTTTTATAGATTGAAAAGTCTCTCACATGCTCTTTTGTTTTCTCGGCCTAGTGTTCAGAGGAGAGACTATTTGAATGTATTTCTTCTTCCCTCCCTCCCTCCCTTACCTCTTCTTCTTGAAATACTTCTTTGTTGGCATTATTGTTTGGACTTGCAATTAAGACGGGGAATGTTAGCCTCTTACTCATATACAATCGTGAAGTCCTAGTGTTACTACCACCTTTGTATGTCACATTCTAGGATATAGTTGTTATCCTAAGTGTGTTTCTAGATTCCTATTTTACCTCCTACTTTATTTCTTGATGAGGTATTGAGGTGAGAGAAAAGAGGTGGTTTCAATCATGTAATATATATTTGCATTATTGAAATTAATATAATGTCAACAATATGGATTGAGGCCTTTTCTGCCACTTCTTGTGTCTCATTGTCATGCATTTTATTTATTTAAAATCTTGGAGGTCTTCATGCAATGCACTTCTATGTGCCTCATTCTAAAGCGTGCCCAACATCTTAAGCCTACCTACTCATAATCTATCATTTGAGTCCAAGTGTATTCTTTTGCTACCAACTTTATTTTTTTCATGCATCCTTCATTGAAATTCATATCAAAATAGATTCAATCGTAAGTTCTAATGCACATGTGCTTTATTTATTTTCCCCTAAAGTGAAACTCACTCAATGCATCTTCAATATCCCTAAAAGTGTAACATGAAATATACACCCAGAATGAAGCAGTGCAGAGAGACTTCACCCTAGTTCAAATGTTGGAGACTCAGTCTTCATGCAAAATCAAAATTTATCCTAAAAAAACAACCCTAAGTTAATAATCTATTATCTATCCTTTGTTAGGTCAAATTCCCACTTTTAACAAAGCCTTGGAACAAGGATAAATATAAGCTTATTTCTTTTAATTTAGTTTCTTAGGGCATGCAATCCATTGATTAACATCTGCTAGCTTTGGTTAAAGGCAATTGGACCCAATATTAACCCATTTCCCTTATAGAATGCAAATTGTTGTATTGTGTCTTTATCTATGAGTTTAATTTACAATTATGATTTGAGGGTATTGAGGTAAGGGCCCTCCAAGGTTCCCTCGCAACAATACATCCTTGAAGGATGTGACACTTATAGCTAAGGAAGGCACACAAGGTCCCAATGAGAAGTAATTCTTCCTTGCTAGGGAGAGAGGATTTTTTAGGATGAAGTTTGCGAAAGCCACTGGTGGTAGATAACAATTAGGGTTAAACCCCTAATCACATCAAATATTTCCCTCTTCAAATTGCTTAAAATGGTTAAAATATTAAATGTTTTGATTTTAGACTATTTCAATGTCAACTTGGCAGTAATTTTGGACTAAAATCCTGTAAAATAAGATAGGGATGATTTAAATTAGTGTTAAATGGACAGTTAGAATATCAATATGTCATTGTAATGAAAAGAGAGAGAACATCTCTACATATTGCTACACACCAACCCTCGATAAAGATTGCACAATGATATTGATGGTTCCTCAATTGTTAAAACTATTACAAAGTATAAAATATATCCTCTCATTTTTCTTATAGATCCATTAGCCATTAATAGGGAGAGACTAAAATTTGTTAGATTTACTTTGTGTAGTAAATTTATACAAAACTTATTTAAGTACAACATAAATACTTTATGCTGGTTAGGCGTAGCCCAAGTGGTTGAGGCTCATGGTGATATTGCCACCCACCTTGGTACAAATCCCAACTAACCTTTTTCAATATGGGTTGGTCTCTCTTCAAAGAATTGTCACTACACCTTGATTCAAATTGTTTACATGGATCTATCTTTTCATCCACTCCATAGTGATAAATGTTTTGCTTTACTCATCGATATTGTCATCAAGGTGGGGGAAATTTTACTTGGATATGTTTGTCCATTCCTAGACTTATCTAGAACTCCGAGCTATTTTTTTTCTATTAATATAAATGTTCCTCGGTTTTGTTTTGAAAAAAAATAGAAAAATTGATTTTTAATGTAATATATAGATTATCCCATCCTAAGAGAGTTAAATTTCTTAATTCAATGGATATAGAATAGTTCTTAGTAAAAGCTATCGTGGTTGGTTGGGGAGTGTTTCTTTAAAAGGTCAAGGATGGCACAAGACATTAATGGCACATCCTCAAAGTTAAATTTCTTAATTCAATGGATATAGAATAGTGTACTTTTGTAGAAAAACCATCGTGGAAGGCTATGGATAATTTCCTAAAGAGATCATAGGGTGGCACAAGACATTAAAGTAATTAATGGCACATCATCAAAGTTAAATTTCTTAATTCAATGGATATAGAATAGTACTTTTGTAGAATAACCATAGTGGAAGGCTAGGGATAATTTCCTAAAAAGATCATAGGGTGGCACAAAACATTAAAGCAATAAAATCATATGGTGGCACAAGAAATTAAAGTAAAAATGAGTAGGGCTAGAATTGTAACTTAAGACGCCGATCAAACCGATCTTTCCACAATTGCTTGGTGACTATTTTTGCGAGAACTTTCCAACATAACCATAACCATTTCAATTAATTTCACCCAGAGAACAAAGATTTACAGTTGTTATGTATGTGCATGTGCACATATAATATTAACAAAATAAAATTAAACACCTTAGATATAATATGCATATAATGTGATGGGTGGAGTTCAAATTCAAAATTGATTAGATAACATCCTGAAAAAAAACCATTCATATTTTTATATTCATTCATGAAGCATTAACAACATTGGTATCTAAGATGAAAGTATGACTAAAGAAATCCCAAAGAAAAACTCTATCCGCAAGAGTTCAATCACTAAAATACTAAAACTTGATCCAGGTTTAGAGAGCCTATAAGTCTTGTGAGAACCACATCCTAAATCTGGACCCCTAAAAGGCGAGCCATTGATCAACCGCTTTCAAAGAAGCAGTCCTTTTGGCTGTTAAGAGATCCAAATCAACTCCCTTCACAGTACATCATTATCGAGCATTGTCTCCAAGCCATAAAAGCCCTGAAATATCAAATCACGCAAGCCCACATTCAGATTCAGAGTCGAAATAAATAACCAAACAATTTTTCATCTATTCATTCTTCATTTTCTCGTTGAAAAATGATATAGAATAGAAAAAAATCAAAAAACCAGCTCAGTTCCAATGCTGAATCGAGTTAAAAATATTAATCATAACCAGTTCCGAGTTACCATTTCTTGTAGTTCGTCAAAACATTGGATTCCGCTTGGCTGCATCCATTGAACATCCGATCTGCTCTTTAAATAATAGCACCGATTTACATAGTTCGTCATACAGTGCATTCCATTGAACATCCGATGTGCTCTGTAAATCATGGTTATGTCTTCTCGGTATATCAGCATTCAGTGTCCTTTGATTAGAACCCATGGTTTCAAGTTCGTCATGATGGAACTGCCCCATTACGCTAATCTCTTCTGGGTATTTACCACTATATGAATTTGTGTCAGACATCGGCAAACACGGAGCCCCGACACACACATTAAAGTTCCGTTTAGGAGCATTGTGGACAGGAACATAAAGCGATGAATTTCTTCTTAAAGTGGAGGTCATAAAACTAGTATCTGTGCTTACTCCCTGCAGCTGGTTAGGAACATCAGAATCCTGCACAGAAGAACCATTAGGTATTGTGACTGGAATAGAAAAGTCCTGCATGGTTACATCAGATACTTTTTCTCTAGATTGTTCAATCACGGAAGTACCATCAAGTATCGTGACCACATCTGGATGCTTGAGATTCATATTATCATCAAACAAGATGGCGTTTTCATCATAATCCTTCAAAGAAATATCTATACCAAATAATTTTTGTTTGCTTTGCCCTCTAATTGATGCAGCTCTCGCATCGGTATCCTTTGTAATCTTGACGGACTTCATAGAATGAGGTGAGACACAGTCCTGGCATGAAATATCCACTCTTTGTTTGCTTTTCTCTTGAAATGATCCAGCATTTCCATCAGGATACTTTATAGTTTGGGCAGACTTCGTAGGAAGAGGTAAGAAGCCCTCTTTTGAGGATTCTACTACCTGAAATAAAAAGTAGCATTCATAAAGATTGTCAAAAAAGGGCAAACTTGCATTTCATTTAGTTATAAAACAAAAGGGCGAATATCTATACCATGCAAACAATACTATAACATGAGAGCACTTAACAGAACATCGCACCTGAATAAAGACCCACATTGGTTCTCCAAACATTTGACCGGAAGGTAACATCAAACGCCAGTGTGAGACATATGGTCCAGGTTCCACAGGGGCAATAAAATGGACGACAGCATCAATATCCTCGTCCACCGGACAACCCTTCTCCTGAATCTGTATTTCTTAGTTCTTCAATATATTACACCCAAGAATAAATATCCAATGTGTACTTTAATGGCAAAAGTTCATATCTACTCTAGCACTACATTGTCATCCCAAGGTAAATGCATATACAAGGAAAACTAAAAGACATATATCCCACTAACCTCCAGGTTGACTTCATTTCCAGCTCCTAAATCAGCGCCCCCAATTCTCACTAGTTGGGTATGTTGGGGCCATGGCAATTTACCAGAATTGCGTAATCGCCAAATCTTAGTAAAATGGGCCCCTGGAGCTAATTGAACTCCATCACAGACAGTAACATCTTTACCAAAACAACAATTAAGATTTCCTGGTAATTGATTGTACACTTTTCCTACTAGGGACTGCAAAGAAGAAGAAAACCTTTTTTAGCTACATGAACAGTAAGGGGACTTCCACAAGCACAAGGCTATTTTGCATCAGCAAAATTGCATTGTACATTGAAATTGTAGCAGACAAGATATAACATAAATGCTTCTGATAGAGACATTACCCATGTATCAAACAGCTTTCCCTGGTGTGCTAACCCTTCCCTGTAAATGTGTTGTAGCTTGCATGAATCATAATGATGGGCTATTCTTAAGCAATTTTCAACTTCTGCATAAACAACTCCTCTGTATTGATCCTCATTGCCCATTTTATAGAAGGAATCATAGCAATGATCATAGTCATCCTTCCTACAGGTGCATGCCCAGAGTCAAGACAATAGTTCTATTAATGGCATTCATCTAAATAGGAAATCATATAAATAAGCAAACACAATTTAATCTATCAACTTTACTTACATTTTAGAAGAAAAGCTCGAACAAGCATTTGGACTCATTCCAGAACCATGGCACTGCACTTCTTTGGGAAATTTTGGAGGGGTGTTCTCCAAAGGATGAACAATTTTTATGTATTCGTCATCCTTGCCCATTTCAACGAAGCAATCAAGGCAGAGAGAGTAGTTATCCTTACTGCAGATGCATATTTATATATTAGTTCTTTTATAAATGACATTAAATCCATAGCACATAAACAGTAATGTATTAACATCACTTACATTTTGGAGGCATGACGGGGACCAACAATGGGAGTCATTCCACAACCATCACATTGCACTCCATTGTGGAAGATTTGAAATGTCATCTTGGAAGGCCTTGTGGGTATCCTCAATCGATTACCAGAAACGTCTAAAGGGACAGGGGATGCTGTAGGATCTGAAAGATTCGCAAGTCCATGATGACAATTGTGATTATAGTGAGTCTCTAGAGAAAGGGGAGGTGCTAAAGGATCAGGAAGAATATGCTTACCAGTGTGAAACTTGCAATCGTTGCCTGCTGAAGGACCAGGGAGAATATGACGACCAGCATGAAACTTGCAGTCATTGCGTGCTGAAGGACCGGGAAGAATATGACCACCATCGTGAAACTTGCAATCATTGCGTGCTGAAGGACCAGGAAGAATATGACAACCAGCATGAAACTTGCAATCATTTCCATCTTCTTGTCCATTCAGTGTATGAGTTGTGCCATTATTAGCCTGGGTGTCACTGCATGGCTTCAAATCCTGGCACCCTTCTGTGATGGAGCTAGCAGTAGCCACATGCTTAAGAAATGGATCCTCAACACATTTAAGAAATGGATCCTCAACACATTTTATCTGTGTATTTTGTAGAAGCTCAGATAATTTTTTTAATATTTCATCCAAACATGTGCTTATTGAATTCAAAGTTTGATTGTTCCCCTTAGGAATTGGATTTTTTTGGAGGGCGGATGTTTCATTGGAAGATCTCTTGGTAGCTTCCACATCTTTCTGGCCAGTAAACGATACCTCTAAACGAAGAGGATTTAGTCTCTGTTTCACAGCATCAAGTAATTCATCCTCATCCACCATATCAATAATATCATTATCTTCGTCTATGTAAGTGATAATAAAAAAATTTCAATCAGCTTCAGGTATCCTCATCAATAGGGACAAATCAAAACTGTTCCAAAACAACTCAAATGAAGACCTCATTTCCTGGACAGCGTCCCTACTTGGCTGCACCCAGGAGCCAATTGACAATGGTATAAAATACCTTGGTTTTAATATGAAGGCAAAGAGCTATCGAAAACAGGATTGGTCATGGCTCATTGACCGATTCTACTATAGGATCTCGGGATGGGAATGGAGATTCCTCTCACTGGCAGGTAGATTCATTTTGGTCAAACCTTTCCCCAGTCTGGAAATCTGCTTCTGATCTTCACCTCCCGCCCCCACTCTCCCCACTCTGGACCTCCTTCGAACAAGGCCGCTCGAACATGCCCATCCACCGTGCTGCTCCAAAGGACGCGTTGGTATGGGCCCTCCCTTCCAAACCCCTCCCCATCTCTGTCAAAAACATTTATGCTGCAATCTCACCCTCCCCTTCTCCCCCCCCCATGATCTTCCCGATGACCCTCTGGAAAGTCTCCTGCCCTCTCAAAATGGTCCTTTTTCTATGGCTTGTTTTCTTCAACAAAAATATTACTTGGGAAGTGCTACAGCAGAGGGGATGGTCAGGTCCGGGGCGCTGTTCCTTGTGCCTGATGGACTCTGAAACGAATTTTCATCTTTTCTTCACCTGCCCTATCTCCTCGTTCATATGGTATGATCTCTCCATCTCCTTTGGTTTTCCTCATATTTCTTTTTCTACTATTCAGGAAGCAATCAGATGGTGGAGTGGACAGTCAGACACGCGGAGATCCCTCTTTACTCGCTCTTGCTGGCTTATTTGGAAATGGAGGAACTCTTTCATCTTCCAAGATGCAAAAAGGCCGGTGTCTGCTCTTCTAAGCATTGTCAAAGCCTCCTATCTCTGAGCCACCAGCTCCATGGATCTCTTGTAGCCAGCTCCTCCATCGGGAATAGCATCTGGTTGTCAGCTGTCTTTCTTCTGAAAATGTCGAGCTTTCTCTCATTTGGATCAAGCTGTTCAGTGGAATTTTTATCCTTTCTCTCTGCCTGTATATGGTCCGTTCTTGCCTGGAGCAGTGCCTGATAGTGAAATCTTTTCCAATGTCTCCTGTCTATTGGTTAATTCTGTTGTCTCGGGATCGAAATCTAGTCTTCATGTTGGTAGCGCAAGTATTTTGCTACTTGCTTCATGTCAAATGTAGGAATATCTGATGTTTAGGTGGTCTCGTTGCTTTCAACAGGCCTTCTGATCTTTCTGCCTATAGCAATGCCAGAAAATGGAGTCTTTATCTCATGGTTCATTGTCAATCTCGCTGTTTTGTTTTTGTCTGAATCCGGTCTTTGCCTGTAAAAGATAGCGCAAGTATGCAGATGTTATATCTATTTCGTTCCTTGCTTCATGTCAATGTAGGAAAATCTGATGTTTAGGTGGTCTCGGGGCTTTCAACAGGCCTTCTGATCTTTCATCCTGGAGCAATGCATGAATATGGAGTCTTTATCTCATGGTTCATTGTCAATCTCGCTGTCTTGTTTTGTCTGAATCCGGTCTTTGCCTGTAAAAGACAGCGCAAGCATGCTGATGCCATATCTAGCTCGTTTTCACAGTTCAAGCATGAAAGTCTGATGGTTATGCTGTCTCGGGGTTTTTTTACAGGCCTCCAGTACCCATTCTTCTATCTGGGCTAGGCTTCTTTTGTAAAAGTCCTTTATGTATTTTGCTTCTTCTGAAGTAGCCATATATTTTCCAGAATATAACATTAAGATTTTTCTTCTGAAAAAAGAGATACACTAGTAATTTAACTAGTATTTGGTGAGTTAACTAGTAATTTAATGTAATTAATGTCTATATGTAATTAATATGTCTATATGCACTCTCATGATTGTATTCGGTGAGTTAATGTCATTAATTAGTAGTTTAATGTAATTAATGTTGATGTGATTTTTAATTTTGAATTAAAATCATTTTATATAAATAAATCTATTCAATATATTTATAAATCTCAAAACATTTATACAATTTTAATAATTAAAATTAATTTTAATATTTTATTATTAAATTTAACATTTAAAAAAATATTCACATACAATCTTATATATTCACATTTAAAAAAAATATTATACTGTAAACTATAAACAAAATATAATGTAACAAGGTAAAACAATATGAAATGCAACAAATATCACATTTTAGTGCTATCCATTTGCATGAATCCTATTTACATAGAATTTAGTTAATTCCACCTTATCTCTTAACTAGTTTTTTTATAATGTACACGTGAAAATGATATTTAAACTAACACTCATTCATATGTAAATTGAATCTCAATAAATATTAATAAACATTATTGTTTAATTAACATTTGTAAATATAAACATATATGTTAATAAATTGAATTGTATTATAGACTTTAAACTTAATGTGAAAACAAACTTACATGTGATATATATATATAAAGGTTTTTGGTGGGCGACTTTCTGAGGTCCGATCGATCTGCAATGGCACATCTCGCCGGGGTTTTCACTGAGGCTGCATATGCAGGTGCCGGATCATCCCAAAACTCGTCGAACGCAGAAGATCTGTGGTTACAAAACGTGAATATGTTGTTTTTAAACGGACTTTTCCATCAAGGCGGCACAAGAAAGGGTATTTTCATTGCAGAATCCGTCGTTGATCATGCTATTGGCCTTCTGGAGAGGACGACAACCAGCACACAATTCCACCTGAGCAAGAATCATGGCAAATAGAGAGATCTCTGCCGTCGTGCGACTGCATGCATACATAATGCCCTAAATAGGGATATCTCAGTAGTAAGGGAAAATGCCTGCATGGGCGTTTGGGAAGATGAGAACTGCGAAGCAACTGGCCAGACCAGGGGCCTCCCCATTGTTAACAGAAAACCCATATTGCCCAACTTCCAAGCAACTGGCCAGACCAGGGGCCTCCCCATTGTTAACAGAAAACCCATATTGGCCATCTGCAAGCACCAAACGTCTGTCGAGGAAAACGACCCAGATCTGATACGTAAGATCTTTACGACGAATGGACAGCAGAAGGGACAACTGCGCGCTACTGGGTATGGATCAAGAAGATCTTATGATATTATTGTTGAATGGCTTGGATCTGCTGAACCACACTCTGGATCTACTACGACAGTACCTGCAAAACTGCTGATAGGAGGTGGACAACCCTTTTACATAGTAGATATGTCATTGCTCTGCCACATCTGGAATACAATCCAATAAGTCAGGTCCTGGATAAGGTTGATCCGTCATGTATGAATACATATCTGAAGCAAATCTTTATCAGATTGATAGAAGGCAAACATTGTTGTGTACAGATCAGGAAATGAATGAGCTTTCGAGTTAAAAAGGGAGATCCAGATCAAACTGGGAACTCCAGTAACATACCAAAATCTGTTATTTTCAGGACTCTGCTTGCAGGATCAACACATACTCCATCACTATGGAGTTGTGAAAAATTCAACCATCATCCAAGATTCAACCATCATCCTCAACCTAAGACTACGAGGCGGGTGCAAGGAATTAATGATTAGATTGCTCCTCTCAGCATGTTCTCAATGCCTCGATGGCTATTTAAAGGCCGAATTGAAAAGTTCTGCGAGTCTTTTTCAAACAAACAATCGGTGGACTGGATGACCACGTACTTTTTGCTCGCATGCAACTCCATATGTATATAAATTGAGATTATGATTTTCAAGAATTACTCTCGAGTTACGTAAATAGAAAAATATTTTATATCTCTATATGTAGAGATACACCCTCATGATTGTATTGGGTGAGTTAACTAATAGTGTAATGTAATTAATATTGATGTGTTTTTTTGTGGAGAAATTTTTATTTGATGTTATTGATTTTAATTGTGAAAAATATGTAAGGGGAATCGCGAGTTCGAATCGCACAGTTCGACAATCAGTGATTAGATTGCTCCTGTGAGCATGTTCTCAATGCCTCAATGGCTATTTACAGGCCGAATTGAAAAGTTCTGCGAGTCTTTTTCAAACAAACGATCAGTGGACTAGATGACCACGTACTTTTTTCTCGCATGCAACTCCATATATATATAAATTGAGATTATGATTTTCAAGAATTATTCACAAGTTACGTAAATAGAAAATATTTTATATCTCTATATGTAGAGAGATACACTAGTAATTTAACTAGTATTTGGTGAGTTAACTAATGTCTATATGTAATTAATATGTCTATATGTAGAGATACACTCTCATGATTATGATTGTATTTGGTGAGTTAATGTAATTAACAAGTAGCTTATTGTAATTAATGTTTATTTGATTTTTAATTTTGAATTAAAATCATTTTATATAAATAAATTTATTCAATATATTTATAAATTTCAAAACACTTATACAATTTTAATAATTAAAATTTATTTTAATATTTTATTATTAAATTTAAAATTAACAAAAAAAAAAAAAAAGAATTTGACATACAATATTTATATATTCACACTTGAAAAAAATATTTAATATGGTAAACTATAAACAAAATATAATGTAACAAGGTAAAACAACATGAAATGCAACTAATATCACATTTTAGTGCCATCCATGTGCATGAATGCTATTTGCATAGAATTTAGTTAATTCCACCTTATCTCTTACCTGGTTTTTTTATAATGTACACATGTGAAAATGAGATTTAAACTAACACTCATTCATATGTAAATTGAATCTCAATAAATATTAATAAACATTATTGTTTAATTAACATTAGTAAATATAAACATATATGTTAATAAATTGAACTGTATTATAAACTTTAAACTCAATATGAAAACAAACTTACATGTGTCATATATATATATATATATATAA
>APFE030918907.1:32223-73290 GCA_000404065.3 Pinus taeda | reverse complement strand
TAGTATCCATGTTCCGGGATCCTTGCCATCAAACTTCCTCATATCAATCTTTGGAACATGGTGGTTCTTTGATCCAACATTAGAGTCTATGAAATCATGATTAACATTTATTTTGTTCTCATCATGAGTTTCCTTTACTACCATTTCACTATTATTAAGCATTTCTTGTAGAAACTTTGTCAAAATTGTCTTCAAATATTCCATGCTTGTCTTCAAATCATCCATCTTAGCTTCCAAGACGTCCATCTTAGCTTCCACGCCATCCATCTTAGCTTCCACACCGTCCATATTAGCTTCCAATTCATTCATCTTAGCTTCTACGCCTTTCTTTAGACCATCCATCTTAGCTTCCACACCTTTCTTTAAACCATCCATCTTAGCTTCCACACCATACATCTTAGATTCTACGTCTTTCTTTAAACCATCCATCTTAGATTCTGTTACTTTTTGTGTGAGTGACATTTGTTGCACTTGGTCTCGTAATTTTGATATATCATGTTTCATTTCTTCCTCTTTTTCATGAGTCGTGCTAGAGCTTTTAGGTTTCTTACTAGGTATTTCCATTTTCTTTCTTCAAGGCATCAATTACTGATAATAATTCTTCACTATGCCCTTTGAATTCCTTCAAACTAATTTTTCAAACCAAGCTTATGTAAAAATTTAAAAAAAAACTACCCACCTTTTTTTTTCACTTTGTAGGAGCTTGATGTTGAATATGATGTATTTT
Source organism: Pinus taeda (assembly GCA_000404065.3). Lineage (NCBI taxonomy): Eukaryota > Viridiplantae > Streptophyta > Pinopsida > Pinales > Pinaceae > Pinus > Pinus taeda. Next base: position 72,563 of record APFE030918907.1, on the reverse strand, counting down.
GGTAATTTTGGATCTCCAAGGTCTGAAATTTCTTCCTGCGGTAACCCTCTGAGTAATATTTCTAACTCCACAAGTCTAATCAAGATTGGATTCTCCAATGAAGAGTTATGCCAAATCTCTCACGATGACCTGAGTATAGACTTGTTCAGTAGAGTGAACTTGTATGACATGCCGTGGGTCTATGTTTCAACCTTAGGTTTTGAAAATGGTACCCCAAAAGCTATAGTCCATCCTCTTTTTGTAACTTCTTACGAAAATGCAATGTGATTCTTTGAGAGAAAGTTATGATGATTTTCCCAAGGTGACCTGTTTGGCATGTAATTTGAGGGTCTGTAAAAACCTTAACTTCCTCATATTATATCTCCTAAAATATAGCGAGATAGAATTTGAAATTTGGAGCCAAGGTTTAGAACAATTTCTTCTCAAATGGGGTTTTTTTTTTTTTAGCTTATGAAACTTTGTAGTGAAAGAGTTATAGCGAAAATTCCACGATGACTTGTTTTAGATGAAATTCTGGAGTTTGCAAAAACCCTAACTTCCTCAAATCATATATCTGAAAATATAGCGAGACCAAATATGAAATTTAGACCCGAGGTTCAGTGAGATTTCCTCTCAAATGGGTTTTTTTTTTTTCGCTTCTGAAACGTCGCAGAAAAAAATTATAGCGAAAATGCCACGATGACCTATTTGGAGCAACGAAACCTTAGAATCCAAAGCTCTAATACCAAATGTTATGAAACCAGCTCACAAAAAGATAGAAAAAAATAGATGAATGTCTTAGAAATAAGCCTCTTCGAGGGGGAAACCTCCTTTACATTACACAAATGAAAAATTCTTGGATGATACAAATGACAAAATCCTCCTTTTTATATGTAGGAGTCTAAGGGTTCACAATATAACCAAGCCGACCTAACAATAATAATATAAAGGCACAAAAATAACAATAGTGGGATTCTATGGGGCACAATATAACATTATGGGGACAACAGGGGCACAACAATAACAATAAGGGATACAATGACAATAGTAATGGGGGAATCACTAGTATTATAGGGCCCTGACAAGGATACTATACGTATTCCATATTTCCTTATTTGAATAATTATTCACTCATTTCCTATAGGTTTGTTTCTTAATTATTATTTCTTTTAAACATATTCATTTGATTACTTGGAAACTCAGATGATATTCACCATGTGATATATTATATATATATATATATATATATATATATTATATATATATATTATAATATATATATATAATTTAAATATTATATATATATAGTTTCCTGTCCAAAACATAGTTTGAAGATTTGTTATGGAAGGGAGATAAGAGATTTATTAATTAAAACATAAAATTAAATTCTCCCTTGCATATACTATCAGGGAAGTACTTAATTATTTTCTTTCATCCAAGTACATGACATAATCTATGGCTTATAGTACTATTGACGGTACGACAAATATGATTCTTTCCTTATTAATCTTAGTTATAATAAATATTACACACAAAGAATACACAATTTATTTAAAGAATACTCTACTACAAATGCATAGTTGGTCCCATATATAGTATACTCTTTAATTCACCATCTAATCTATTTTATTACCATAAGGACATTAAGATATCATGTAACCCAACATGCAAGAAGCAAAACAACACACATCTAATTGTGACCAGTTGCTTGCGGAATATTCAAGAACAAATTATGTTCCTCCCAACCATGAATTGTCACCACAATTCCTCCCGAGCTCAAACCTTCTTGCCTCCAGGAATATACAAAAATATTGTGTTCTTGAGTGATTTTCTTATAGATCTTCCCAGTGGATTTTTTTTAGCAACATCCTGCCTTAAGGGTCTGCATCCCTCAATTACCTAGGTTTTTTTTGTTCCAATTTAAGAAAAAGTTTTTCTTTTTCTTTAAATCACGCCTTTCTCTCTAGTCCTTTTATTTTTCTATTCACCCAATGTAGAATTTCTCTCCATCTAAGTGTTTAACATAATATTTCTCTACCATTATGCTAATTTATTTAGCAACTCTCTCCTTGTGACTTTTGGGATAATTTTTGGGAAGGTCCACATTGTGGACTTGACCACTAAATTCTTTTTGGAAAGTAGTCTCTAATACTCAAGTTATGTTTCCCAAATATTCCAAAACAACTCATTTATTTATTTAATAAAATAATTACATAATCAAATAGTTTCATTCTTGGCTTCCATAGGCATTGAGTTAAACAATAATTCAACAGTTTAAAAATAGTCACGTCTTCAAAAGAAAAACATAGGGGTGTCACAAAAAATGCTTAAAAATTAAAGGAAAAGCATGTGAAATAATGGGAAATTTGAGGACTCAATTATACACAAGGCCATTGTACCTACCTTAAGAAATGAACCAAAAGAAAGATCATTAATTTTATTGCAAAGAATAGCTTGATTTAGGGCCACTGAACTTCTTTCAAAAAAGAGTCTAATTGGAAAGAAAATCCGTTGAACATTTTCCAAAGAAGAGCCTAATTCAAAAAAGGGAAGCATATTAGGCCCTTTCCAAAGATTCCATTGATTTCAAAGTAGAAGCGAGAAGGCCTTGTCCAAAGAAAAGCATAAGCTCTAATTAAATGCCACCAACCTTATTCAAACATGTCAAAAATGTGTTAAATTTTTGCATGGTTATCTTCACACACTGTTCATATGTGCTAAGCATGTTAGGGGAGTTAGCTATCCACTACCCCCAACCTCCCGACCCCTAACCAACCCCCATTCCCACCACCTCCTTCCTAAACCCCATACCTGGTGATTATTTTTGGTCCATTTTTGGGTTATTTTCGACCAATAGTTTTTCATCCCATTGTAATATAATCACAATTAAGGGATTGGGGTGTCACTAGTTTGGTTAAAAGAGTTTTGGATGCTACAAAATACCTAAATGTTGTATTATGTATAGTTAAGCATATATAATGAAGAAGATAAATGTTTGAATCTAAGGTTGTTTGGATTTCATGGTTAAGGGTTTCCAAGGTAAAGCTCTATGTACTATGTGTTTTCTATTGTTGTTATTTGGATTTTTCTTAAGAATTTGTATGTATTGTTTCACTATATAGCTTTAAAAATTATAAAATATTCACTTCAAATTGAAGGTAAAAGGACCATTGACCTAGTCTTGATTCTTTGGAAAAAAAATGAAAAGGAAAGTAGGTTCTTAGTGCACTCTGAATATATGCTTTGAACTTTATAATGGGCTTTAGGCTTAAGTCAAAAAACACTTTGAACTTAAACAACAAATGAGAATTGACCTACATTGAAGATACACTTATAACTTAGACCAAAATTGCATTTTAAAGAAAATCCCAACTTCAAGAAAGTGAGATTGAACTTTGAACTTAGAAGGAATCCACTAAATTGAAGGAATTCACTCCATGTTATTGTTTGGCCCTTAACCACAACAACATAGAATAATAACTTGAACCCAATAAGGCTATAGCCACTCGAATTGACATATACAACATAATATGAAAATGCATAACATAAATTTAAACCCAAACCTATGAGGAAATTTGAATTTACATAAACAGGGAACTAAACAATGTAGAAATCAATCATGAAAACTTCACGCAACCATGAATTCAATTTCTAAATTCACAAAAAAGAAAATTTATAGCTTAACTTTAGAATGATGGTCATAAGTTAGAAAAAAAAACACTTATCTTTGGAACAAAATTGTCCAAGGAAACTCGTTTTTAATGAGAATTTTTCCACTCAAACGAACATATCCACTACAGATTCCACCCCCAAGAGGGTTTATGAGGATATGAGGGTGAAGGAAATAAACTAAGGATTTTAAGTTACCTCGCCAAATAAAATTTCTCTCAAGCTAAACCAAAATATTCACCATAGAATATTATAGATAACCATCCAACCAACACAACCATGGCATTCCCTTCCATTGCCCCACACAACACAAGGAAACTACTTCCCATATCCCCTCAACAGTACCTTTAGAATCTCATTCTGTCCAATACCCTTTAGTGCATGCAAAAACATTCCAATCTATTATTTTCCTTCAAAAATAATTCAATAGAATTATATATTGGTTTTTGAGCACTCATTGAGAAACAATATGCATGGAACAAGATGGTTCCCTAAACAACTAGCATCTATGTGTTTTTCAAATTCCCATCTCTCAAGTCCATGTTCTCTTTTTCAACTTAGTTTTTTCATTCTTAGGTATATATCTCAATTCATAGCATGAGAATGCAAAAATCTTAGGGTAAGAGATAATGGTTCGAATAGTGGATGGAATGAATGAGAATGGTGGTGCATATCATGGTAATGAGAAAAATGAATGAGTAAATTTGAACCATGTCCTCATAATTAAGGATAAAGGACCTCCCTGCCAATTATCTCTATTATTCAATGGTATGTGGTTGAGATTTAAATAAATTACATGGTAATAAGGAAGGTTAAAAAAATAGAAAACCTAGGATTATTTGTCAACCATGCCTCTATGGGACTCATAGTTTCTCCCGTTCTCTTCACAACCAACCGTGGACCTTCATATTAAATTTTGAAATAATGTTTACATATATTGAGAATACCATGGATAGTATTGGTGTATACAAGAGATAATTATAGAGACTATATCCCTAATGATTTACTAGTTAGGCTTTGGCACTAAGATTTGTGCTAGGAATCCATACAACATAATTACATTATTTACATATGATGTCATTTTATCTAATGCACATATAATTTGACTCTCATTTTGCCAAGAGACACAATCTACAACCCAATATGAGGGATATGTGCAATTCCTTTTGTGCTTAACCTCCACTTGACACTTATCCATATTAAAATAAAAATAAATCATTATTTAAATAGAAATGATGCTGACTATAATAAGAAAACAAAATTGAATATACATGTTTCATTAGTTTTAATTAAAATCATTATAAAACATCAATAATCCTACTTTCATTGTGCTCCACTTATGGTTGATATTACAAATCCGTATGGAGATGTGGTAAAAATATTTCACTCTCACTCTCGACAACAAAATATTTTAATGTACATGTGAAGTAACATAATTTTTTGTCAATTTGAAGAGAGATAAAGTAATTAAAAGTTAAAATAATCTTATATTTCCACTTTAGAGTGTGTGGAAGATGTATAATTCTTATACTTTTAAAAGTATTACAATGCAAACTCTTAAATAAATTATTTCAATATCCATATTAACTAATTTATTTCAATATCAACTCCATATAGAGAGAAAGTTATGTCTATGTGTGGGAACCATAATAAGGTATTTCAAAACTTAAAGAGAAGAAGTAATTAAACGTAAAAAATCATTTTCTTCCTAACATAGAAATAAAATGAAGATATGTAATTCATTCATTTTTAATCTAAAATTAATATATGGTATTTAGAAAATATTATTAAAATAAAAAATTCTCTATGGGTGATAAATAAAATATTTTAATATGTAGAGTTAAGTAATATTGAAGTGTATTTAAAAATATATTAATAATAAGAAAAACATTTTAATTTGAACTATGTAACTCGTAATTAAAATATTTCAATGGCCATGTTAAGTAAAATATTTCAATTTGTAGTATGTATGTATTATATATGGTTAAAAAAAACTATGTATATATCATATAAGACAATTGCAAAAAATAATCTTATGGTTAAATCATTTCAAGTAATTTAACTAGTCTACATCTTGGTTTGCAATTTTGTCTAAACTTCAATAAACATTTGTAGGAATTACAAGTTTAAGCTATGTATTTCTACACAATCCACATGCCCAAAGAGATTTTCAAGGTGTTGAATCTATTTATGCATTCAAAGATGCAATTTAAATAATGAAAAATGATATATATATATATATATATTTGGACATGTCTTAACCACAAATCTATCAAGTGTTAAGAGCGATCAAATCTCTCGAGGTGCAAACCCTCTTTCAAAATTTCTGCTTTAAAAAAATTGCACCTTAAGATATTTAATCTCTCTTGCCAAATCTATGATTAAGAAAAATCTATATTCATCTTTATAATAAGTATTCATAATTTATACCTAATTTGACCCAAACATCTAAAAGATCAAAAGTAAAATATCACAACAATGTGCTCATAAGTATCAGCACACTATTGAGATTATGCTATTTATTAAGATTTCATTATAAAATCTCTTTTATAACCCATATCAAATATGGATATCATTAGTTTCTTATTTATCTAAATTTTTGATGAAAATGGTGTTCTTAATAATCTCCAAATTTTCAACGAAAAAAAATGCTCTTGACACCATATTGGTTTATGGTCCTTATGATCTCTTGCCTAGCATCTCTATTCATGTGATTCAATGGATCATTGCTCTTTATTTCATTCAATTTAGCTTTATAAAAGGCACCCACTCGAGTACGGTAGATGTCTCACATTTTCTAACTCTTTCTAATTGTAAAGATAAGTTTACCATTAAACTTGTTAACTACGTTTGACTTGTAATCCATCACCCTAGGCCAAATGGTACAATGATTCAGGAATGATCCGACCTTCTTAACCCACGCATGAAGTAGGGTTACTCTTGAGCTTTGGTGTCCCCTAAAATATTAAAATAAAATAAAAACTGAAGGTCTGGATTAAGCTTTCTCACCGCAGAAATTGCAACACAATTATTTGTTGAGGCCGAATCATCCACGTATGCTACCTACACTTCACAATATGTGTGAAATGCATGCGGCTCTCGTCGCAAGGGACAATCGTGATTGACGTGGACGGCCTAGTGGCTTTAATCGAAAGTCCTCCTTGTGACTTAGGTGAGTAGTCCACGTCGACACAAGAAATACAAAGGTCCTCTCATTCTATGTTATTTAAGGCACTCTCCTTTGGTAGCGAAAAGATTGGGTGTGTCTTTGGCCGTACTTGTTGCTTGCATGGTTAGCTTCATGGTCTATGTTAGACAACCATAGGCCCTTACAGTGACAAGGTCTAACTCACGCCTTAAGTTCATCTGACATTTATGTGATAAAGTGGTGGTGGAGGAACAAGTTGGGGAGATGGTGATTTGGCGTTGATAAGGATGTGAGTGAGGCAATGGCACACTGTGAGGCTGATTATCAATTTCATATATGTGGCTTTAAAGAGTCAATGTGCTCGTAAGTTATGTGATGTTGAATTTGGCCACACATACATTCGATTCCAAATAAGTGTTTGAGTTAGCCATTTGACCACTAAGACATGTATCTTAGTCAGTTTATAACTAACTACTCATCAACCTCTGATGTCTCTAATTTAACATCATACTCACGATTACACCCTTCACAAATTGGGTGTGTCCTTGGCAGTACTTGTTGCTTGCATGGTTAGCTTCATGGGTCTATGTTGGACAACTATAGACCCTTAGGGTGATAAGGTCTGACTCATGCCTTATGTTCATCTGACATTCATGTGATAAAGTGGTGGTGGAGGAACAAGTTGGGGAGATGGTGATTTGGCATTGATAAGGATGTGAGTGAGGCAATGGCACATTGTGAGGCTGATTATCAATTTCATATATGTGGCTTTAAAGAGTCAATGTGCTCGTAAGTTATGTGATGTTGAATTTGGCCACACATACATTCGATTCCAAATAAGTTTGAGTTAGCCATTTGACCACTAAGACATGTATCTTAGTCAGTCTATAACTAACTACTCACCAACCTCTGATGTCTCTAATTTAACATCATACTAACCATTATACCCTTCAGAAATTGGGCATGTCCTTGGCAGTACTTGTTACTTGCATGGTTAGCTTCATGGGTCTATGTTGGACAACCATAGACCCTTAGGGTGATAAGGTTTGACTCACACCTTATGCTCATCTAACATTCATGTGATAAAGTGGTGGTGGAGGAACAAGTTGGGGAGATGGTGATTTGGCATTGATAAGGATGTGAGTGAGGCAATGGCACACTGTGGGGGTGATTATCAATTTCATATATGTGGCTTTACAGAGTCAATGTGCTCGTAAATGATGTGATGTTGAATTTGGCCACACATACATTTGATTCCAAATAAGTGTTTGAGTTAGCTATTTGACCGCTAAAACATATATCTTAGTGGGTTTATAACTAACTACTCACCAACTTGATGTCTCTAATTTAACATCATACTCACCATTACACCGTTCATAGATAAGAACAATATTTTTTATCCATTAAAAAATGTTCGAAAAAAATTATTATTGCATCTTCTATATCAAATAAAATGCTAAAAACCAACATTCTATATCAACTAAAATAACCAAAAACCCAATATAAAATTTATAAAATTACAATTTAATATATCTTTTTAATTAAACTTACCTAACCCAACAAAGAGTCAAAAATAACTAATACAAGAAATATGCATGAAAATGACCGAAAGATCAATAAACCTAAAAGTTTTATATATAAATAATATTTCTTATAACAATATAAATGATTTAACATAAAATTTAATTAATTTCTTTATATATAATAATGTGTTTCTTATAATTCCTTTCATGTACTTTTACTTTAACTTTAATTGTAAATCATTTTAATATATGTTAATATTATTATATTTATTTAAATATTACATCATTAAACTATTTATAACGATAAGTAATTTAATTTCAAATTATTTTATTCGTATAAATATTATATTATTATATATATATATATATTATATTATAGATTAATTTCTTTATTATTATTTTGTTTTAATAATTTATTTTCAATTTTGTTATATGTTTTTAATATATATTAATATAAATTTTTTTAAATCTTCATTTATTAATTTAAATTTATGATCTAATTTATCATAACATTATATTCAACCACATTTTATATATATTATTTAATATTTTAATTTATATTTATTTATCTCTATTTTATTTATATATTTTTTATTTTTTTAAATTTTTTTATAAGTTTAGAAAGATTTCATTTTTATTGTTTCTAATTTCTCACTTTAATTTGGGAATAATACAAGATTTGAACCCAAAACTTGATTCTACGAAACTTCATTTCCAAAATCATTACCAATTGAACTACCCCAAACAAATTTTAAATTTATATTATGTAAATTAACTGATATTATCTCAAATTATTGAAAAAAAAATGTACTCTTCTTCACCTAGATTCTAGATGTTATAGAACAAACTTATGAAATAAAAATGCGAGTTCTAAGTGCACCACAATGTTTTTACTAATATGAACTTTTGATGGAAGCTAATTACATGTTTGATAGTGAGATAAGGTAGTGTGGCATATAGCAACAAGTCCATGTGTGAGAAGAATAGGAACTATCGAAATTGAATTGAAAAAATTGAATAGCATTTCCTTTATTTTGAGTGAGAAGGATAAGAACTATGGAAATAGGAACCATGGAAATTGAAATAATTGAGTAGGGTTTTGTTCCTTTTGAGTGAGAAGATAAGAACTAAGAACTATGGAAATCGAATTGAGTAGCATTTCATTGCTTTTTCTCCTCACATTCACATTCTCTTTCGAGAGGGATGGACCCGGTCACTCTCCACCTTTTATGCCCAATGTTCGCATTACCATTTTCTACGTCGAAGAATAAAAAGTCAACACACAATTATTCATTTTCACCATATAAGAGGCCATGAATGAATCATCCACGTATGTTAATTGGCCTTCTCGATTTGCTACCCAAATGCATGTGAATCCCGTCACTCGGAGCCGCCGATGATGATTGACCTGGACGGTTCGACCGTCTGGATGAAAAGTCGTCCCTCCAACCTCGTACGATAGTCCACGTCAACACCAAGAAATCCGGGAGCCTTTTGGATTCTACGTTACTTTTTTATGACAAGAAAATGAGGCATGGTCCACGTCAACACCAAGAAACCCGGGAGTTTTTTGGATTCTACGTTACTTCTTTATGACAAGAAAATGAGGACTGCAGTGTGTGTGTTTTGGATCGGGCCGTATCAAAGGGATTTCGTGGCAGCGCCCATCTCCTTTGATGGCCAAAAGATTGAACTGCCCTCTACTTGCATGGTAATTGTGTGGTGGAGGATGTAGGGAAGATAGTGACGTAGCATCATCAATAAGGATGTGGGTGAGGGTAGGATGTAGGGTGAGTTTAAATCTCATATTCGTGGCCCTAACTAAAGCTCTATCATCTAGCAAGTCATATGATGTTGAAATGGGTAAGATACCGTAATCTCATATGATTAAAAATTAAATATTATTTTAATTATTTTCTTATATTTAAAAAAAATTGTAGTTTGGGTTGGTATTTTTTTTGCAATTATAAGTAAATTAGGGATTGAACTTCGAACCTCTTGCATATAACATTTCATTTTCATAGCCATCATCAATTGAGTTTATATCCAAAGACTATATTTGTATTTATATACACACACACATAAATGAGGGTAAAAGCCCTTTTTGACTACTATCTACCTACGTGCTCCACATCCACAATTTGTAGAGACTTTACATCTTTTTGTCAAAATTTACAACTTGGGTTTTTAACCCAAAACTGACCCAAGGGACCCCATCCTAACAAACCCACAACGCCACTTCTCCCCATGTAAATATGCTCCATTTGTTGATACCTACATTCTCTCTTTTGTATTAATGTATGCGCTCTCCCCCCCTTTGACATCAATGGAAAAGGGTCACATATATTTATCAAAGATGTCATGCTCATAGGTGAACTTGATCCTGTATTATTTATCAAAAATCCATAACCTATTCTTGTATGATCTCCTGGACCCGAATGAACCATGTTTTCTTCCCGCTATTATGTTTCTAAAGTCTCCCATTGAGACCATACTTCTAGTGTAGCTCATAATTGTTCCTATACTTTTTAAACTCTCCCCATTAGACCATGCTGCTTCCTATATAAGTACATGTCATCTATATATTCTCTTATTTACCTTGAATGATCTTATGGTCCTGTAGATGTGATTATGTATCCCTATATTTACTACATGTAGTAGAACATGCCATATATCAACTTCACCTATCCTTTATTTACATCTGAGACATCATCATACAGTCATGTTAGTCAATATAAATGTCGTAGTCCACATACTTCCCTCATACATGGAGTTGCTTCTTCAAGTTTTGATTCAACAACCAACAGTGCTAAGAAGCTTCCACCAAGGGATTACATCGGATCTAATCAAGGTCCTCCTTGACCTCTTGTCCATATTCTTGCATTGATAGGAAGTCCCTCTCTGTTGCATCACCTTGAGTTGAGTCTGCAATTTTGTGCTATATCACCTTCGTTGTGACATATGAGGCATTCAACATTGGGTTTCAACGCTCATGGAAATGGTCAAGGCATTTTCTTGATTTGATCCACATGACTCCAATTAGGTACTTGATCATATCCTCTATATATGACCAGATGAAATGTTCTGCAATCCCGTGCTTTGGGCCCAAACTTTGTGTATGAGAAACAATAACCAAAACATTTATTTTAATACTAGGGTAGAGAAGGGAATCTTGATTTTTTAAGTTTATTCCACGGAGTAGCCACGTTCGATTGCTGATTTTCAACACCTACTTCATTGTTTCTTATGGATGTGTTATGAGGAGAAATATTCATTCGATGATCTTTAATACCTGCATCAATTATGCTTGTGGATCCTTTCTCTTCATTTTGGTTCCTTGTACTTTTTCCTTTCTGGAAGTGTCTTGAGAGATAACAAAGTGTACATGCTTAGCTTGGTTCATCACTTGCTAGAATCTATTCATTTCTGCTAGCATCTGGGCCAAGGTGCACCTACCCATTTATGCTAGAATCTAACATTTTTTTTCCAAAATAGCCAGAGAATCTTGAACATTTGCAAATGACAATTCGAATGATTTAACACCGGAAGATGTAAATGTTAAAAAAGACTAGAGGGATGTGGATCCTCAGAAAAATTACTAACTGTATTGCTACACTTATTAAGAATGCCGTGTAAAGAATGTAGTGTTTGGGGGTTTTTACATTTTATTGGAAGAGGTTGAGCACATAAGTTATTTTTCTGAAATTAAAAACTATCTCAGAGTGAGTGCAAGTTCGACTGAGTTTCACATAAATATGGTGCTATCATGTCACTGGTGGTGAACAGATCATTCTTACCTACAACATTAAGACTAACCCTAACCTAAAATCGTAAATACAACATTGATACTAGTTGTAGCCTAAACTTAATATATTTAGGAGAAAAACAAAAGACAATACCAATTCCTAAAAGAAAACTAAAAACATATAAGAAATAAGGCATGACAATAAAGGCGCTGCTTAGAATTCTCTTTTAAGCTTACCCCAATATCTAATGGGCATAGGAAAGATGTTGGATCAAAAGAAGGTGACAACTCTATCGAATTTGAGGAATTCCGTTGGTAAGAATAGATGTAATTTCCTACAAATATCACATTTAGAGGCTAATGGGATTCTATATTTGTCGTTTGATGTAGTTCTCGCAGAGATGGCCATGCATTGAAATTGTGTGAAACTATGAATAAGCATCTTAGAATGAAGCCAAAAACAAATGAAAATTTACTTGGAACTATAGTGTTAAAACCGAAAATATACAATATACAGGCATGCATGCACCTTCCATTATCTTCCATTATTTGGGTTATGGCCCATTGAGTGAAGTTTGAACTTTACATGCAATGGCCTTTGGTTTTAGCAATTTTTATAAGAACTCTAGGGCCATTAATATCACATCTCCATTTCGAATCCCATGGACATTAAAGGGAATTCATAATTTACCTCTCTTGAACATTGCACTGGGCGCAGAAGCCCTTGAACACCATTATTATTTACATATGAGTTATATCCATGTAATCCACTTGCCACTGCGGCAACATGAACCCTATCCCTCCCTTTCTCTCATAAGAAGAGGGAAATTTTTTTCGATTCTACATCGGCTTGTACTTATATGTAACTCAAGATCCGACGGTATTGTTTTACATTAACATATACCAGTTCTCCTGTTTGGGCTGAGTACTTGTAGATTTCTACACTGGTAGATATGGCATTATATATGGAAATGATGTAAGTCGACATCATTTAACGTACTACGGAACAAATATTGTATATTTTAAAAATATATAACATTTCGGGCTCATAAATAATTCAATTCATTAATTAGCTTATATATTATAATTGAAGTGTTAAAACATAATTTTTAAATTTTATTTTTTTAATAAAATTTTTATTTTTGATAAATATTTTAATAACATTTAAATTAGTTATTTTATTGTTTATGTCTAATTAAAAATTGAGAATAAATTTAAAATGAAAAATTATTAAATTATCAAATATTTGATTTTAAGATTTAAATATTTAAAATATTTGTAAAAAACCATAACAATTTTTTTTACAACATTAATTAAAAGTGAAATATAGTTTGATAAACTGATTACAATATATAATAACAACATGTTCTTTATAAAAATAGAACTAATAAAATAATATCGATTATATATTGCATGAAAAATAACATATTAATATTAAGAAAACTCAAATTCCATATAATCCTATACAATATTTATATATTAAAATTATATATATGGAAAACTAATTCATTTTCTAATACTTTATTTTTTCATACCATCTTTTATATTCAATATAAAAATACTTAAAACAATCCTCTCAAATTAATAAATTATTGTTTTTCCATATTTACATTACTATTAAAATGTCATGAAAATTTATCATTAATTTTCACCTACTTTATACTTTTTACATCTAAAACTTAAAAAATTTAATTAACTACTTCCTACTTAAAAACATTGTTAAACCATATCTTGCTTTATACTTTTTAAATTTGAAAAACTTAATTAACTATTATTATTATTATAAAAAACACCTCTAAACAATAGGAATATGCTACAAAAGTAACTTCAACAATGAATTGCAAAATGCTCTAATTACAATCTTTTAGCTGATGATGTTTTGGACTTAATTAATTTTACTAATTTATTAGTACTTATTTTTATATTTTGTATCAATTCTCACCGTCTATTTAGCTTTAATTGGATTGTTTCATATGTCTTTTATTTAAATAAAAATAAAGTTGTATAATTTTAAAGTTTTACCGTCAAAATAATTTTGTTTTATTTTTTTTATTTAATTAGTTTGTTTTATATGATAACTTAAATATGCCACTAATGTTGTAATAGGTTATTTAATATAATGCAATGTTATGTTCAATTATTCTAAAAATTTTACATTACACATGTTATTTTTAAATTTATATATTTTTATTATTTTTAATTAATTTTTTAAGTAGTTTTGGTAAACTTACTACTTATGTTTATGAGAACATATGGTAGTGACCAATGGTATTTATGTGGAATACAGCCTATTCAAAAGGGGAAACTTCAAATAACTATTAGGTAAAAAATTAAAATTTGTAATAGTTGTTTTGTGTTTTGGTGGTTAATTTTTTTTTAATTCCTATAATAATTTCTTCCATATGATATATTTAAATATGAAAATTATATCATTTTAACTTTACACTTTATTGTAGAACCTAGATACTTTGGACTATATAAAATTGAACTTCAATTCGGATGCAGGGCATGAGAGCTAGGGTTTGCAGAAGAGATTAAGCATTGGGAACCATGGAGGGGAGTAAGGGGAGGAGTTCCACTCCCTCCTACAGTCAGGAAGTCTCCAGTCGAGGCAAGAAACCGCTGGAGGCTGAAACAGGGACTTTAGGAGGAGGAAAATAGGACAACAGAGGCACATAGGAGCAAGAGAATAGGTGGGAAGATGTCAGAAGAGAGAAAAGAATAGAGGAAGGAAATTAGAAGGAAGACACCAGAAAACAAAATGGATCGTGTAAGCCTAGGACAACTATCACACCCAAAGTGGTGTTGAGTGATCCATCGCTACAAGCGCATAGGGAACACATGGCGACTTACACAGTCATTTGTAAATTCATGGGGTTATGGCCAACGGAGAAGGCTTTACAGGCATGGATAAAGAATCACTAGAAACCTAAAGGAGAAATAGACCTACACCTTGGGTCAAAGGGTTTCTTCATTGTAGTATTAACTAACATTGAGGATAAAGATAGTGTGTTTGAAGGAGGGCCCTACTTCTATGCTGTTGCATGCCTCTATATGCGGCCTTGGGTGATGAATTTTGTCCCGGAGCGAGAGACATTCACTTCGGTTCCAATCTGGGTAAGAATCTACTCCTTACCACTGGATTATTGGTAGCCATATTCATTAACAGCTATAGGAAATAAACTAGGGCATTTTGTAAAAATATCTGAGGCCACTAAGCGGGGAAGGTACACATCCTTTGCCCGTATATGCATGGAGATGGATCTCTCTAGAGCTCTACCGGATGAAGTGATTCTGGAAGTTTTTGATGAAGAATGGGTACAAGTGGTGGACTATGGGCATGTTCCTTTCAGATGTCGCAAATGCCATGAACATGGGCATCTATTCAGGGATTTCCCTCTAAACAAAATAGAGAGCAGAACTAAAGCTACCTTAGGGAAAGAAACTGATAGCTTTCACAAAGTGGGAAATAAAGGTAAAGGAGGAACAAAGTAAAAAAAAAAAAATCAATGAGGAAAAGAAGACAAGCCAGAATAGGTACAAGGTACTAGAAGAAGAAGAGGAGCTAGATAACGAAAATCCGACTTTGAAGGACAACCTAGGGGAGAAAGAAAAAGAAGAAAATATGGAGGACACACATGAAAACAACCAACAAAAGGAGGATCTGCTGAGTACCATGGAACTTGACAAGGACCAAGAGATGACCCCGAGTGAGGTGGAAACCGAGGATCATGAACTGCAGGATATTCTCGATAGGGAGCATTTAGATCTTGAAAAATTCCTGGAGCAGGGAACCACAAAAGGAATGGATTCGCTACCACAAGAGGAGTTTAATAGAGTGCAGTAGCTGTTTCTGTGGAGAACTCAAGCAAAAGGGTCGGGAGCCAAAAGAAACCTTGATAGTGTTGGCATTATGATGCATGTGTTGTACTTGATGGCAACCCACTTGTAGTATAACAACTCACTAATATATAACTAGATGAATCTACATAAGAGATAACATATGTGACAAAATACATGGGATGCAGGGTAACTCAAAGGAATAAGTTCAGATGTAATGAACAATGACAACTCATTAAGATGACAGTTCTCAGTATGGCAAGATAACTTTGCTATCAAGTCCAAAGGGGGAGATTGTTGGCATTATGATATAGGTGTTGTCCTTGATGGCAACTTACTAAGATGATAGATCACAACTCAGGCTCACAGAATGAAGAAAAAGAGATAAACGTAGGTTACCCTTGATAAATCCGTGTATACACGCGGGTTAGCCAACCAAAAGGTGCATATACATATACACACACTCTCATGCAAGGAAAGGTGCATGCATTTGGTTTTCGTCCATGGTATTTGGACCATGGTATTGTGATCCATGGTATTGGTCCAAGGTATCTTGTCCGACGTGATGATCCCAGGTATTTGGTCCAAGGTATTGGTTCTAAGTGGTTTTGGACTAGGGTATTGAGTAAAGGCCTAAGGCTATAAAAGGAGGAGAAGATCATTAGGCAAAGGTAAAAGGTAAGTCTCGAATATCTAATGAAGTATGCGATCGAGTATGTAGGTTATGGGTTCATGATGCCTTGCTTGATCTAAGCTAAGGAGTAATCTTAGTGGTTGATGGAGAACAAGATCTAAGGATAGATCATGATCTAATGGCTTGGAATGAATCATCTCTATATGGTTTGATTATGTTTATTCTAGATCTGTATACTGACACATGTAATGTTTTGTAACCATTATGATCTGGGTATAACTCAAGTTTGGAATAGCTGCAAATCATGAATGAATATTTACAGATGTATACGTTGTTTGACTATGATAAAAGTGCGTACATACGCAGGTTAGATACATCTAAGTAGCGTATACCATATGAGCTATGATGTTTGAATTTACAGGTGGTTCTGGTTGTTGATGAGTTCTAATGACTGTTTACTGGTGTCAGTATTCTGCATATTCAGTTTGGTTGATTGTGTTTAGCTTCAGTGTTGATGTATGAGATCTAATAATTGATCAGGATCATAATGACTTATCTTTATTTGATCTGATGTACTAGATCTGGTTGCTAACACACATATTATCCTTGTGTATGTAATGATCTGGGTATGTCCGAAGTCAGGAAGTTCAACGAAGTTATAAGTAAGTAATTAATGACATATACGATGGTTCGCTTTGGTGAAGTTGCGTATACACGCTGTTTCGGCTCTTCCAAGTAGTATATGCACTCTAATGCATGATGATACAGTTAGATCTAAAAATTGTTGCTGAGTTCTGTGTTCTGCTCTATGTTTTGGTCACTGCAATTTGTTGACAGGGTTTCAGTGATTTAGTATTGGGTGATTTACAGATTGATGATGCTAGTGTTGATTGATATTGATGGGTCCAGTATGAAAATTGGATGAAATGTGGCCTTCATATTATGGTGTTGTGCTTCAGGAGTATCTAGTCTGAAAATTTATGAAACGTGGTACCTGGAGGAAGAAAGAGAAGGTTGTAGCCTTCTGTAGGTTGGCACCTATGTACTAGTACATCAACTAGTACAAGAGCTAAGGGGGTTGTAGCTCCCTTCCAGTAGTAGTTGGAAAACGAGTGAAGGTTGGAGCATTCAGTAGGTCGGCACCTACATACTAGTAAAAGGATCGGCTAGTACAAGAGCTAAGGGGGTTGCAGCTCCCTTCCAAGAGAAGCTGGAGAACAAGAGGAGGTTGTAACCTTCTGCAGGTAGAAGCCTGCATACTGGTATAAGGCTGCACTAGTACAAAAATATTGTAAAAGGAAGTTTCTTATTAAAAGAAGATAGAGACGAATTTCAGCAGGTGGTTTTCACTCACATTGAGTTTCCACCTTACATCATGGTGTTCATGTGTGCTTCTTGTGTGTGATGATATGTTAAGTTTTACTGCACCTGTTTACTGCTCATATGGTTAATAAAGTTCTGATGCACTAACTAAAGATCAACATATAATGGATTAACTGAATCATAAGTTTACTAGATATATGCTAGTTTCATTAGACACAGTTGCGTGTACACACATGTTCCCTTAATTGAAGTAGCGTATATGAATCTAAGTATGGAAATGAAAAAGTGTTTGATTTGATATACTGATTCACCCTCTCCCCCTCTCAGTATTATTTCCAACAATTGGTATCAGAGCAAGTCCTTTGGTAGAAGCTTGATTGCTTGAAAGAGATCCATAGAACAATGGGAAAGAAGCATAAGAAGAGAGCGACTCAAAAGAAGAAGACATCTCAAAGGAACTATGACAGTGGGAGAATCGATTGGGGAATATGTGGAAGAAACACTTCAGATTCAGAATCACTTCAGAATGAGGATGAACAAGCAAAAGAACTATCAGAAAGATATCAAATAGAGGCAGAATTTAAAAGGCTTATAGATAAAATTAGAGATCAACAAGATCTATTGCAAAAAAGGGAATGTGTCTCCAAATAAGAAGTTACTAATCTAAAAGCTCAACTAGAGGAAGGAAACATGGTAAGGAAGCTATTCAAGGAAAAGGAAGACCAATGTCAAAAGTTGTAGGATGAAGTAACATCATTAAGAAATGAAGTAAATGAAAGGAGAACAACAATCAAGAAACTCATAGAAAGATCCAGTTACTATGAAAGGCTTGAAGCTACGATCCTCTCGCTAAAAGAAGATCTTGAAGAATCAAATAAGCAAAATAAAGAACTACTCCAAGCTCTTGAAAAACAAGAAAATGAAGTTCTTGAATTAAGACATCAGTTGGAAGAAGGAAGAAAAGTTGAAGAAAACATGAAGAAGCAGTATCGTGAAAAGGAGCAACATCAAGTTGAGGTAAATATTCTAAAAGATAACTTAGAAGAAAAGGATAAGCTCTTACAATTTCAAGATAGTACTAAGATCTTGGATGATATTCTTAGTAGTCAAAGGCCTCCTGCTATCAAAACTGGTCTTGGTTTTCATGAATCTGTTGAAGGTGAATCTAGTTCACAAACTAAGACAAGCAACTCTAATGCACAATCTGAAATACTTAACAAGGAGATGAGAGGTCAATCCCATCAACAACCAAGGAAATAAATTCTTCAAAAAAAATATTTTACTCCTTTGATGAATAATGTTGAATGTTATGTATGTCATAATCTTGGACATGTTGCAGCCAGATGCAAAAGTAGAATGGTTCAAGACCATCGCGCAGAAACATCATCATGTTCCAGGTACTTTAACGGATATTGTTTTTCTTGCAATATGTTTGGTCACAAAGTTGTTGATTGCTACAGAAGGAATATGAAAAATGTAATATGTTATGTGTGTAACAAGCTGCGACATATAGAAAAGGAATGCAAGAACAAAGTACAGGCACCATACCAAAAGGAGAAAACATCATCACACTTGAAGATATGGAAGAAGAAGGAAGCACACTTTGAAAGATGTGGCACAGCATAATGTATAGACATAACCGACTCAGAGGAAGCTGAAAGTGTAAACCTTCAGTGTTCTGAATCTAATACACAAGTTTCATAAAGAGAAGTTGTGTATATACGCGAGTTAGACTCTACACAGTCGCATATATGTCAGTTTGAGAAAAGCAGTGGGACAGGCTCAGGAAAAGGGTCTGATATGATTTGCTCTGTTTGATAATGGTTACAATGGAGATTAAAAAAGCTTTGCAAACCCATTCCAATCCTCAGGATGAAACGCAAGAAGCAAGGATAAAGATTAAGTTCATAAAGCAGATAGGGAACCTTCAGACATATTAGCAAGAGTTTGCAAGTGCGGTTCTGGAACTTCCTGACATAGTGGAGAGGGACAAGGTGTTCAATTTCATTATTGGATTGAAGCCTTGGGCATGCAATGAAGTGAAGAGGTAGAGGATTAGAACACTTGAAGAAGCTTTTGCTGCTATGGACAGGTTGGTGGAGCATTATGATGAGACTTCTGACGATAGAAAGAAGAAGTCCGATAAGCCGAAAGGGAAGAAGAAGGATGATGCTTCAAAATCGGATGATAAGTCAAAGACGAAGAAAGCCTTGAAGTGTTGGATATGTGCTGAACCACATACAGTGAAGAATTGCCCTTCTAGACCGAAAGTGGCTGCGATTTCACAATCTAATGCAAAGAATGAAGAAGCTTCTGTGGGGATGATGCAGATACTTGGAGCTGTTGCTGCTACAGAGGTGATCTCTCAGAGAGATCCTGAGAGGAACAAGTTGGAGTATGTTCAGATGAAGGTTGGAGATGCTGGTATACTCACTATGGTAGATAGTGGGGCCTCTCACAATTTCATGGGAGAAGATACTGCGAGAAGAATTGGGATGAAATTTGTACCGGTGAAGGCACAGGTGAAGATAGTCCATTGTCCTCTTGATAATGTTCTTGGTGTAGCTGAAAAGGTGGACACAACACTTGGTGAATGGACAGGGAAGGTCAACTTCACTATAGTGCGAATAGATGACTATGAATCTATGCTAGGAATGGAATTCTTGAAACAATTCGATGTTATGATTGTTCCACATTTGAAGAGACTGTACATTTACGATGGAAGGGAGGATGTACCCATTGGTGTACCAACCCTTTGAGTGACAAAGCCTAATTGTAAGTTGGCAGTGATGCAAATGGAGGATGAGAAGTGAATGGAAGATATGAGTAAGCAGTTGTCCATGATTGAGACAAAGCTTACCGAATAGTCATTGGTCATCAGGACTCTTTCAGACAGTATCTTGGATGTGTCAAGAAGGCTAGAAGTGGTCGAGGATGATGATGATGATGATGAGGCATATGTGAGGCTGAATGTCCGGGAGGAGGATCGGGTCACTTATCTACAGAGGGTGGAGATAAAAAATCCTGACAGATGGATTGAGTTGATTAGTGAGGGTGAGCCTTCAGGGTCTACTCCCTCCACATCTTCTTATATGGGAAAGAAGATGGGGCTCATTGTTAGCTGCTCATGGCAGTGAGTCCTTAAACAGGTTGAGCAGGTATGGCAGATGGTGCAGGGATGGTTCGGCATCAAGCATCATGACATGTTGCAGATGGGATGGAGTTTCCATGGACCTGAGCATGGGTGAGATTCTTGGTGAGTCTAGGATGTGGCAGAATCCGAGATAGACTAGTGAAGGCATAAGGAGGGACATTATTATGATTTGAGCATGATAGTTGGACTGATCACCCAACTAGTTCGAGTCATGGGGGCTAGCATTGTACCAGAGAGATGTTGACATCAGGCAGGTAGGAAGGATGACAGTTCACAGGATGGGATGACACATAATGGAGATGGAAGTTCTACATATGTTGTAGGGATGTTTGCAGTATGTGGAGGAGTTGACATCATGGACCGAGGATGAGACAGATATTGATGATCTTGGTGGATGGCTACCAAGATGGTATGTTGTTGAGGACGACAACGATTTCAGGTGGAGGAGGATGTAAGGACCTGCAATCCTTCCGTTCGTGCGACGAGTTGGTTCATCCCTTGGGCACGCGGTTTGAACGAAGTGCGAAGCTCAGACTTACATATGCGACGAGTCATGCGAATAATGGAGGAGGGCGAGTTGTTTTATATGTGTGGGAGTGTGATGGAACTCCCATGGGCCGACCCATACTTGAAGACAAAGCCGATGGGGTAATTGCGATGGAGTGTCGGTGCGTTAAGGCATGGAGGATGAGTCGGCTGGGTAGACCAACTCGCCCTGCCACCCGTATAAACAAGTCATGCGATGGACTCATTTGGCATCATCGCTCAATGACTTTGCTCATGAAGAAGAAGGCACGGATCTAAGGTGTGGATGCAACAAAGAAGAAAGGCGCAGTTTTGGTGATGCACCTGTTCTTGGCCAAGGCTGCATGGAGGTAGCATCGTTTATTGGTTTTGGGTGAAGGGCGTGGGTAGAGGTCGCCCGCCGATTGGAGAAGGGCGTGCACGATTGTGGCGCCCGGGTTGTGCGAAGGAGCGCCCGACGGTGAAAGGAAGGGTGAACACCTGGTTTGTGTGACGACTTGGCACAGGTTCTTGGGTGACTCGGGTGAGCGCCCGCCCGTCATGCACGTGTGCACGGTGAGACATTTGGTGAAGCCAGTTATGCGAAAGGGGTGTCTTGGTGACTTGGTGGAGTCACCCGCCCATCGTGCATGAAGACAAAGTTCAGTTGTGAAGTGCGAAAGGCAGCTCGTGTGAGGGCGCACCCGCCCACCTTGGGCAAGGAAATCTTGGTTGTCGCATGGAGGTGTGACAAGATTGTAAATTTGGCTAAGTATGAAACTTGGGGTTTCCAAGTATACTTGTAAAGATTTGTAACTGTTGTAAAAGACTGTATAATATATTATTCGGGCAGACTCATTGTTCAAGGAGTTGCCCCTCCCTTTATACTATGTAATTGTGTTCTTCATGTATAATTGTTGATGTTAATGAATGTGTATGGGTGTTCATTGGTATAAAGGAATGTTAATAATTACTTGGTTGAGAAACACAAACTAAGTAGGATAAGTGGTTAGGCGTAGTCCACGAACATAAGTATTGGTGAAAAGAAAGTGTTTGGTGGTGCCGCACCTCACCTAGCATGGTTGGAAGACTACCGTAGGCCTGGGGACATGACATGGACGACCTAGTGGCTTTAATCGAAAGTCCTCCTTGTGACTTAGGTGAGTAGTCCATGTCAACACAAGAAATGTAAAGGTCCTCTCATTCTGTGTTACTTAAGGCAATCTCCTTTGGTGGCGAAAAGATTGGGTGTGTCCTTGGCAGTACTTGTTACTTGCATGGTTAGCTTCATGGGTCTATGTTGGACAACGATAGACCCTTAGGGTGATAAGGTCTGACTCATGCCTTATGCTCATCTAACATTCATGTGATAAAGTGGTGGTGGAGGAACAAGTTGGTGAGATGGTGATTTGGCGTTGATAAGGATGTGAGTGAGGCAATGGCACACTGTGGGGGTGATTATCAATTTCATATATGTGGCTTTACAAAGTCAATGTGCTCGTAAGTGATGTGATGTTGAATTTGGCCACACATACATTCGATTCCAAATAAGTGTTTGAGTTAGCTATTTGACCACTAAAACATATATCTTAGTGGGTTTATAACTAACTACTCACCAACTTGATGTCTCTAATTTAACATCATACTCACCATTACACCGTTCATAGATAAAAGCAATATTTTTATCCATTAACAAATGTTCCAAAAAAAATGTCATTGCATCTTCTATATCAAATAAAATGCTAAAAGCCAACATTCTATATCAACTAAAATAACCAAAAACCCAATACAAAATTTATAAAATTACAATTTAATATATCTTTTTAATTAAACTCACCATAACCCAACAAAAAATCAAAATAACTAATACAAGAAATATGACTGAAAATGACCGAAAGATCAATAAAACTAAAAACTTTATATATAAATAATTTTCTTTATAACAATATATATAATTTTAACATAAAATTTAATTAATTTTCTTTATTTATATAATAATGTGTGTTTCTTATAATTCATTTCATGTAATTTAACTTTAACTTTATCTATAAATCATTTTAATATATATTAATATTTTTTTTTTTTTTTTTTTTCTGAATCGATGATAATTCTATTAAAGTAAAAGGTAAAAGTATTTACAGTGAGGTCGACTCCTCAGAGGGCCAGTTTCCTGACCCTTAGCAGAGAAACTAAAAACCAGAGCGAGAACTCTGTGCTTGTAAGAGAGGACATTAAACAAAGCAACAGAGGGGTGGAAACGTTACAAAAGAGCTTCTTGCTTGCAGTGGATGCCAAGCAGAGGAAGCTAACCATAAATTCCAGTAACCATTACAAAAGAGCTTCTTGCTTGCAGTGGATGCCAAGCAGAGGAAGCTGACCACCATGAAATTCCAGCAGGATAGAAGAACGTGAGATTCAGCAAAAGAAAACAGGGTCTGAGGTCGGCCTCAGCCATACATTCGACATGTCCGAGAGCGTGAGAGGAATAAACTGAAGAGAGGAGAGGATAAACAAAAAACTGAGTTGAAACCATTACTCCTCTGGAAAAAGCTTACTTGCCCGAACTCTGTGGGTCTGGGCGTCTGGTGATCGGCATATCTAGAGCAGCTGGCAGAGAATCCTCTTTGTCTTTGGGGACGCTTTCCACGGACTGGGCGAGCAGGTGCATGATGCCGAAGTTGCATTGAGCCGGACTGCAGGCCACTACATCGGCTTCCTTGACAATTGGCGTACCTAAAACCTCAGCACTCTTCGGTGAATCTTCCTGCATATGAGTGGCTGAAGGATGGGGATTAATCTCAACACCATGCAAGAGACTTTCTTCAGGGGACGGGGTAGAAGAACTGATAGGATCGACAGGCTCATCAACCTCTTCAGAGACCATAATTGTCGTGGTGAAAGTGATTACAGGTTGGTTGAGGCAGCTCCGGAAGGTGAATCTCGAATTCTGGAAGGAGGAGTTGGGTGCAGGCCTGGATGGGGATGGCGGAGGGGAGGACGAGGAGGCTGAGGAGATGGGGATGATCAGCGGAGAGGGAGAAGGACGAGCGCGGCCTCTGGAGGCTGATGAGCTTCCTCTGCGAGGCACACCTCTGCTACGCGTCATGGCTTCCTCGGAAGTCTGACTGCGTGGGCTTGGCAGAGTGCCGATGAAGGACTGGGGGACAGTAGGCTCGAACGAGTCGACCACAGGCAGATCAGAGTCAAGAGCAAATTGGCGGAAGGAATGTTGCAGAGAATGTCTGCAACTGGGAGCTAGAAGGGCCATTTTATCGTTGGTGACCTCCAGGTTCGAGCTGCGGGAGAACATTAAGGCGCCTGCAGGCAATTGAATGGCATTAATGGCGGAAAGGACCAGCGCTGAGTTCGACGGCAAACTACATTCAATGGCTTCCATCGATAACAGGGTGCTATTAAGCCCATCCGTGTCCGTCCAGGTGCCGTTCCGGCTGCCTGATGTTGGGCACGTCTGAGCATGAGGTGGCGGCGTGCGATTAACACCCGGATCCGGGGTGACAGCCTTCCAAGGAGGTCTATCTTTTTCCACAAGGTGGGTGTAATCTCTGAGTTGTTCCTTTGTGCCGATGGTGAGTGTAGCGGCTGAGAAGGTTTCCGTGTTGGTATCAACCCCAACATTTGCTAAAAAATCTACGAGCTTGTTCCCTTCACGAACGGTGTGCTGGAATGAGATTGCCTGGTGCTGTGCAAGCCAATGTTGAATGAGTTCCAGCCTGTGCGCCATTCTCCAACTTTTGCTGACTTTGTGAACTAGAGCTCCCTGGGATAGATGTTTTCCCATATTTATGATAATTTGAGAGTCGCCTTCGATTATTAGAGGGAAGAAGGTATGCCTTTGTGCATGAACAAGTCCTTGCCAGAGTCCCTCCAATTCCGCCGAATTGTTTGTATCCCATCCGTTAGTGCCAAAGTAAATGAGAAGCGGATTTCCGGTATAGTCTCTGAAGACTCCTCCATAACCTGAAGGCCTAGGGTTGCCTTTAGATGCCCCGTCAAAATTGAGTTGGAAGGAGTTGGGAGGGGGGGGAGTCCAGTTCTTTTTCTTCTCTTGCCTGATGGAGCCAGTGCTCTTGGGTCCTACCGGTTGAGAAAGGGAGATTTGCCAATTGTCCCATATGGATTTTTCTGTGGAGGTCGAAGGGAGATCTTCAGCTGTCCAATTGTGAATGGAAAGCAATTCTTTAAGATTCCTGAGGAGGATGCTCCAGAGTTGGTCCACTGATTGGCGTTGATTCTTGAAGATGCGCCGGTTTCTCTCTTTCCAGAGATTCCATAAAATGAACCCTGGAAGGAGTTGCCAGAGAGTGTTAAGGATCCTGATTTGATAGGGAGCTTGAGGCCAGTTGCAAAGGGTCGCTTTGAGGTCGCCTTGAGCTCTGTGATCCTTTTGGCTTCTGAAGATCGCTTTACCCCACAGTTGTCTTGCCAGTTGGCATTGAAATAGCAGATGGATCGCTGTTTCTTCCTCATGTCGGCAGTTAAGACATATGGATGGCCATGAGAAACTTCTTTTGTGTAAGTTATCCCATGTGAGAATCCTGTTATGAGATAGCAACCATAAGAATGTGGATATCTTGGGCCAAAGATAGGAGTTCCAGATTTGATTCCATATTTTGTCTTTAGTGATTCTGTCCTGAATTATGATGTTGTATGCCTCTTTTGTGGAGAAGGTGCCTTTTTCTCCATATCCCCATCGCAGCAGGTCCTATCCATCGTTTATGCTTATTTGCCTTTTTTGTAGTTCTGTGTCTAGAGCTTGTATACGAGCCACGTTACCGTCTTCGCCTAAGATTTGCTCTGCCTTTTGCCATTGTCTGCCTTTTTGGTTATTGGAGGGGTTCCAGTATCTGTGGACTGTTTCTGAGTGTTGAGGACGTTGTTGGGTAGGCGAGAGGCCTTGTATGATGTCCCGGAGCTTTGGGAATTGCTGCTAGGAGTCATCCCAAAATCTGGCAGTATTTCCATCCCTTATTTCCCAGAAACAGTGCTGTTGGATTAGATGCCTATGTTGGATAGCTGCGTTCCATATGATAGACCCTGCGCTTTGCTCTGACATGCGAATTCTGTCCTCAATTGGTTTGTTACTGGCATATTTAGCGGTCCATAGTGAGGCCCAAGGAGTGTTGGGGTGGGCTAGCCAACGCCACCATAGTTTGGCTCCCATGACCGTGTTGCTGAGTGCTGGATCTCGGATTCCGATGCCTCCGGACATCTTGGGAAGACAGACCTTGTCCCATTTAACCAATGCCCATTTGTGATTTTTGCCAGAACTGCCCCAAAGGAATTGCGCTGGAGATTTCTTATGGCTTTGATGACCCATTTTGGAGCTGCTAAGAGGGTAAACAAGTAAAGAGGTAAAGATTGTAAGATAGCTTTGATGAGAATAACTCCACTTGCCATATTCAAGGCTCGATGGGTCCAGAGGGAGAGCTTGGCATCAAATTTGTCCAGCAGATCAGTCCAAGAGGTGTGTTTGAGAGCTGATGCAATCATGGGAGCACCTAGGTATTTGGAGGGGAGTTTAGCAATGGTAAAACCCAGGATCCTGGCTATAGAATTTTGAGTGGCTAGAGGGGTGTTGAAGAAGAAGATTTGGGATTTGATTCGGTTAATAAGAGCACCTGTGGCATCTGAAAAGGTAGACAGAAGATCTCTGAGGAGTCGAGCTTCTTAGATGGAGGGGTGACCAAAGAGCATGTTGTCATCCAGGAATTGCTGATGGGTGAAGGCGGCGGAGTTATTAAAGGAGAGACCTTTCAGATTATGAGAGAGGGCTGCGGATTTAAGGATGCGACCAAGACCTTCTGCAACTATGACAAATAGAAAGGGAGAGAGCGGGTCTCCTTGCCTGATGCCTCTAGAGGGGCGGAAAGTGTCAGATGGGATGCCATTGATTAGGATGGAGAAAAATGAAGAAGAGAGGAGACTGATGATCCATCTAGTCCATGAGGGATCGAAACCAAAAGCATTTAAAATTTTTTGAATATAGAGCCAACTTATGCTATCGAAAGCCTTTGATAGATCTATTTTGAGCAGCATACCTGGATTTTTGGTTTGTTTCAGAGAGTGCAGGATCTCATGAGTGAGGATAATTCCATCTGTGATTTGGCGCCCTTCAACGTAGCCTGATTGCTCTGGAGAGATAAGGAGAGGTAGTAAAGGCTTCAACCGATTGGCTATGACTTTTGAGACAATTTTATAAGTGATGTTATAGAGAGCTATTGGTCAATATTTTTCGGGTTTGTTGGCTTCCGCTGACTTGGGGATGAGGGCCAGAAATGTGGCATTCAACCCTGGATACATCCAACGTAAAGCCCTTGATTCCTCGACCAGTTGCCAGACTTCTATTTGAATAAGATCCCAGAAGTGATGGAAAAAATCCGAAGTAAAGCCATCTGGCCCAGGGGCTTTCCCGGATTTTAAGTTCTTGACTGCCATATCCACCTCGTGAAGCTGGATTGGTTGGAGGAGGAGGTGATTGTGCTCAGGAGTAATAAGTTTGGGAATGTGGGGAAGAATTTTCTCAATCGCTGGGAGCCTGTCCACATTTGGTTCCTGATGAGCTTTCTGAAAGTAGCGGAGAAAGTTTTCTTCGATTCCTTCATGCGTTTCCACTCGTTCTCCTTGATCATTTTGGATGTGGGAGATCAGATTGTGCATTCTACGCTGAACAGTGGTGTTGTGGAAGAACTTAGTATTCTTCTCTCCTTCCTTTAACCATTTAATGCAAGACTTCTGCCTCCATAGAATTTCCTCCTGTTGGGCTCTGTTTTGTAATTGATCTTCTATTCTCTATTCCTGTTGGGTAAGGTCAGTGGACGTCCCTCAGCCATGATCCGGTTCTGTATTTGCTTCATTTCCTGATTGAGCGCAGCTTGAGCTATGAAGATGTTACCAAAGATTTTCTGATTCCATTGTTTGATTTCTTTTTTAAGGGATTGAAGTTTCTTTTGGAATCGAGCCATTTTAGATTTTTCTGAGGGTTGGTATTTGATCCAGGATTGTCTAACAAAATCCCTGAAATCGGGGTGAGTGAGCCAGAAAGATTCAAAGCGAAAAGGGCGTTTATTAGTGTTACCTGGCCGCTGCCATTGAATTTCAATAGGCCAATGGTCCGAGCATGATATAGGCAGTATGGAAGAGATTATGTCCCCGCCCAGATAAGGAGCATTGTCTGAAATGAGGAAGCGATCTAACCTGGAGGCTATTTGATGGATTCCATCCCTTTTGTTGGTCCATGTGAATATGCCATTGTTTGAAGGGAGATCGATTAACCAGTTCGATCTCACAAAGTCTTTAAGGAGTTGCCCATCACGGATGCCAATGTCCCTTCCCCCTTGCTTTTCTTTAGTTCTTGTTATCATATTGAAGTCCCCTCATGCTATCTAGAGAGGGTATTGCCTATTAGAGTTGATTGCTGTAAGGTGGTCCAGAACTTCTGCTTTTAGTTGAGGATCCTGCGGGAAGTAAACATTGGTAATGTGACCATGAGTATTGGTACCAAGCAAATGAAATGTTGCTTGTATAAAATGCTTGTTGGCATGAATGTTGTTGAGCTATATGATTCTAGAGTCCCAAAGGATTGCTAGGCCTCCCGAGGCACCTCGCGCATCTACTGCTGAGATTTTCCCTCCTGGCCAAACTTTTGCTGCTATTTTTGCCAGAAATGTCATGTTACACTTGGTTTCTTGCACAAAGAGAATGTTTGGTTTCTCCTGCATGAGCATGTTTTTTAAGATTCTACCTTTCCTAGGGTTGTTGAGCCCTCTTATGTTCTAGGAGATTAGCTTCATTGAGAAGGGTGGGGGTGGATGTTGTAGAACTTGGTCAGCTTCGGATATCGACCTGATTCTACGAGCACTTCTCCTATCTTGATGGTTTTTTCCAGGGTTGTTTTTCGGCCTCTTTTTTTGCTGTCTTTTATGATGAATTTACCATCCCATTGGCTTCCTATCTAAACCCCAAGTGAATGTTTCTTGTGTGCTTTTTGCAGAACTTCTTCCAGTTTATCTAGTTGCCTTTCAGGTATCTTATCGAAATTCCCGGTTTTACAAGCTAGTTCCAAGGTGAGTATGTCTAGATCACCTATATCCATATTCTCAGAGTCTTCTTCCATTAGCTCTGTTTCTGGAGGGCCTGCTTCTGCTTCGTTAGATTTTTTTTTGCTTGATTCTAAGATCTCAGTTTCCATTGCCTGGAGGCCATCTACATGAGGATCTGAATGAGATATATGGCTTTTATCAGGCAGAGGGTCTTGAATCTGAGGGGGAGGGCCTTCCGGGAGCTCCCGAACTAGGGTTTTGATCTTCTGCATTTCCTGTTCTGGATCTTGCGCTTCCAGATTCGCTAGGGCTTCAAATCTATTGGTGTTGGGCGCTTTAGTTTTGTTAGCCGAATTGGTTTTTGCATTGGCTGAGGGTTTTTTGTTGCCTCGTCTGCGATTAACCACCCTTGTGAACCCATCTGTTTCATTCTTGTCTGCCTGGGTGCTATCAGCTGTGGTTTTGTTGAGTGGGCAATCCCTGAATAGATGCCCTAGTTGGTTGCATTTCCGGCATCTAAATGGAACATGCTCATAATCAATCATTTGAATCCATTCAGAGTCTTCAGGTCAGAATCTTACCTTGTCTGGCAGGGGCTGTTTGAGATCCATGTAGACACAGATGCGCGCATAGGACGTGAATCTGCAATACTTGGTGTCTTCCGCCGCCTTGATGAACTCCCCCAGCTTGTTTCCGATTTCCTTCAGAGATGATTCTTCCCAGTATTCCCATGGGAGCGAGTAAAGCCTGATCCAGACTGGCGCATAGCTGAGGTCCTCCTTGTCTGGGTTGAACCTTTCGATCCAACCTCTCAGGTACAGGCCTGCAGCATTGAAGAAATAAGGTCCGCCATCAACAACTCTGTTGCGGCCTTCCAGACAGTTAAAGACCACGGTAAAAAAGCCTTTGGGGCCGATATGCAGTGAAATGTGGCCTTTAGGTGCCCATTTTGCGTTGATCCAACTAGTGAGAGCCCTTTCAGTAGGCCAGATACCTATAAACTTGCCAATAAGAGCATGGTCTCGCATGTATTGGATTCGGGCATTTATTCTGTGGCTAGGAAATTCCACTGTGGGCATTGTCATAGCGACCGGTTTACAGGTGGCTGATCTGACTGTGGATCCTTCTTCCTGATTCGCGCAATTGTCCTTAGCGTGCTTCCTTTCTTGTGAAATGTCGTTATGATTTGGGTTTGAGTCGTTCGCGATACCTTTCTGTCATGAACCGGTGGGGTTTGGGGGAGGGTCAGAGGCCCCCCCCTTCCCGGGCGTCATGGTGACGGCTTACAATGGCGCGGGTGTGTCTGCTACGAGCAGCGTTGCTCCAGGCGTCAGAGAGCAGAGGGCAGAGCTTTGCAGAGTTGTCGTGGCAGTCTGAGCAGAGCCCAGAGGGAGGGTATCCGAAACCCTAAACGCCCTCCACCATTGCTAACTAGAGCGTTTTTTTCACATCATTCTTAATATATATTAATATTAAATTTTATTTAAATATATTATATTATTTACATATTACATTATTAAACATTTATAACGATAAGTAATTAATTCCAAATCAATTTTAATTCGTTAAATATTATATATATATATATATATATATATATTAATATATATATATAAACTTTAATTAATAATATTTGTTTTTAATAATTTATTTCAATTTTGTTATATTGTTTAATATAATATTATTATAAATTTATTTAAATCTACATTTATTTTAATGTATTGATCTTAATTTTACCTTAACAATATATTCAATCATATTACATCAACTTTAAAAATCACCATTTAATTATATTATTTATATTTAATTATATTTATTTATCTTTTATTATAATATTTTTAAATTTATAATTTTTTTTTGTAAGTTTGGTAAGATTTTATTTTTATTGTTTCTAATTTCTCACTTCAATTTGGAAATAATGCAAGATTTGAACCCAGAACTTGATTCGATAAAACTTTATTTCCAAGAATTGAACTACCCAAACAAACTTTAAGTTTATATTATATAACGTTAATTGATATTATCTCAAATTATTGAAAAAAATGTAATCTTCTTCACCTAGATTCTATTTCTTAAAATAAAATAAAAAAACATAATTAATTCTATTTCTTAAAATAAAATAAAAAAAACATAATTAATAAATGTTTACCATATTTGTGAAACCATGTTATAGAACAACTTATGAAACAGACATGCGAGTTCAAGTGCACCACGATGTTTTTACTACTATGAACTTTTGCATGGAAGCTGATTACATGTTTGATAGTGAGATAAGGTAGTGTAGCATATAGCAACAAGTCCATATGTGAGAAGAATAGGGTCTATCGAAATTGAATTGAAAAAATTGAATAGCATTTCCTTTATTTTGAGTGATAAGGATAAGAACTATGGAAATAAGAACCATGGAAATTGAATTGAAATAATTGAGTAGCGTTTTCTTCCTTTTGAGTGAGAAGATAAGAACTATGGAAATTGAATTGAGTAGCATTTCATTGCTTCTTCTCCTCGCATTCTCCTTCGAGAGGGATGGACCCGGTCACTCTCCACCTTTTATGCCCAAGGTTCGCATTACCATTTTCCACGTCGAAGAATAAAAAGTCAACACACAATTATTCATTTTCACCATATAAGAGGCCATGGATGAATCATCCACGTATGTTAATTGGCCTTCTCGATTTGCTACCCAAATGCATGTGAATCCCGTCACTCGGAGCCGCCGATGGTGATTGACGTGGACGGTTCGACCGTCTGGATGAAAAAGTCGTCCCTCGAACCTCGTAGGATAGTCCACGTCAACACCAAGAAATCCGGGAACCTTTTGGATTCTTCGTTACTTTTTTATGACAATAAAATGAGGACTGCAGTGTGTGTGTTTTGGATCGGGCCGTATCAAAGGGATTTGGTGGCAGCGCCCATCTCCTTTGATGGCCAAAAGATTGAACTGCCCTCTACTTGCATAGTGATTGTGTGGTGGAGTACGTGGAGGATGGTGACTTGGCATCATGAATAAGGTTGTGGGTGAGCGTAGGATGTAGGGTGAGTTTAAATTTCATATTCGTGGCCCTAACTAAAGCTCTATTATCCAGCAAGTCGTATGATGTTGGTATGGGTAATATATATATATAATATTTATATATATATATTTTTTTTTTTTTATATTTAAAAAATTTGATAATTGGGTTGGTATTTTTTTTTGTAATCATAGGTAAATTGGGATTGAACTTCGAACTTCTTGCACATAATATTTCATTTTCATAGCCATTGTCAACTGAGCTTATATCCAAAGACTATATTTGTATTTTTAATTTATATATACACACACATTCAACAAAATAATTATGACACTACCCAGTAGAACTAGTTTATATGGCTTTTATTACTTAGTAGAACTCGTTTATAGGCATTTTTTCACAATTTTCACCAAATAGAGCATGTCTCCTTGGACTTGAACCCTACCAAAAACACAATATGTGCCTCTTCTTGAGCTCAACTCCTTCAACTATATATTTTCATTACTTAATATATAATTTCAAATATAAAATATATTGAATATTTTATTATAATATTATTTCAATATTAAAATATTTATTTAATTTTTAAAAATAATAATAAATTATAAGCTTTTTAATATTTTGTTTTTATCATTTTTTTTATTTTGGTAAAGGGGCCGCATATAATAAGTATGGGATGGAGTTATTGGCCGTAAGTAAAATGAAGCATAAATCAAAATAATAATAAAAGATAATGTAGAAACCATTAAAAAAGGTAATAAAAAAAAAATTGATTTCAATTTGTTATATTGTAATTTGTTTTTATTAATAAAAATATAAACATTTTTTTTCAAGTTTGAAAAAAAAATCATAATATGTATATCACATCAAAATAAATTTAAATAATAATGATTCATATTATGGGTGCGTAGTAGATCCCAAATTAAAATGAATTTTTTTATGCTAATTAAATAAATATGTATTCTCTTTATTTTATCAACACCACTTAATCAAACAAGTATTTTGTTTATACAGGATTTAGCTTATATGCAGATTTTTGCTATTCTAGATCTTATTTCCCTTTGAAAAAAATATAATTTTATTGGTTTAAAGAAAACTTTAAACTTCATTATGAATTTTAAATATTATTTTGTAATTTTTTATAATTTGACATATAATCAATAAAGAAAACACTCTCAAGCTTAAATTGATAAATCAACATAAATCGATCTTAACTTTGGATCTACAAAGTCGTGACAAAGATCAAATCAAATTTCATGATATGCCAACGTCTCTTAAAGTGAAAAATTGAAAATGGTTTGCATCTCAAGAGATTTAATTTTCTTTGGATTTAATAAATCCATTTTATATATATCTACAGAATCCAAACTTAAATTGTATAATCTATAGAATCCAAATGTCTTAGGGAATTTTTAAGGCATTGCATCCATTTATACATTTAAAAATGGAGAGAGGAGAAGTTATATATATATAAAGAGAGAGTGATAGAGTATATATATATATATATATTATATATATATATATATATATATTAATATACACACACACACACACACACACACACACACACTACCAACGATGCCTATCACCTCAACTATACCTTTGTTACAGTTGGATACACTTGGATACACTTTTCGTTAAGTTAGCAGATTCCAATATATCTAGTGATTTTTGTATGCCAAACTTCCATCGACCACAGAGGTATGTCAAAAAAACAATAATTTTCTTTGAATTAGTCCTTGGTGTAGACCAAAACTAGAATGAAAAAGCTACCATTATTAACGAACCAAAGTTTGAACTCCATCTGCAATTGTCACAATATAACCAAAGCACTAATCATTCAATGAATGTGACCCAACTTCAACTACATATCTCAGACTTGTCCTTCGATTTCAACTTCAAGACTTATGTGTTTGATGCGTATATTTTTTGTGGAGGTTTTGGTCACACATATATATTTTCCTTGTGGTCCCATTATCTAGAGGTCTAACCATGGGATATAGAATATGCCTGACATTGTATACACATAGATGACTAGATGACCTCAACATAACATTTAAGTAATAATGAGACTTGGCCCCTTTAACCATATGACCGTACCATATGATCAGATAATATGAGGCCTTGGTCATTAGCATGATGATGTTAGCATGATGATGTTAGCATGACAATGTCATCATGCCACATGGTAGGCAGTGATGTTGAAAAATGCAGCAAGAAAATCTCAGTTTGACTTTGCCTTGGTCAAACTAGAGATAATTCGAATTTCCACATCAATAGAAATATTGGAGGTAGTTAACTAAGGCGACATGGCACTTGTTATTCAGTTAACTCAATAAATTTGAGTTGGAGGGATTGAGTTCATTTAAGCACGATTGATCACTAATTTGTAGCAATCTAATTCAGTTATATTAAGTTGTGTTCAAGTAAACTAGTTCCAACTGTTGGACAAACTAGTGGAAGGTTAGTTGTGTAGTGTGACTTCAGTCTAACTCAGTGATCATATAGTTAAATGATCAATCAGCCAAAATTAGCTAGTGCATGCAAAGAATTCAAGTTCCCCATCTGTGGTGGAGATTCCAAGGCAGTGTAACATTAGTTGTAAACTATTATGGAGTGTACAAGTGTTGCATGAAATCAGAGATCAATCCATGGAAATTATACAATCAATTCGAGGAAATTCCTAAATAATAGGTGCCTAATTTCCTAAATAATTACGCAAGGAAATAAGGGACTAATGGAGGCATAAAAATAGCTAAGTGTTGGCTAGAGGTCCTCAATCAATAGAGAGATAGGTTATTCACTTGCAAGTTAAGCTCAGACAGAGCTATCATTTGTAATACATCTCTATTCTTTGATTAATGCAAGACAAGTTGAAGGGGTTTTGAGTAGTTGCTTTCCCCTGGATAAATCATTGTTCATGTGTGATGTTTCTTCTTGCATGTTTATGATTTATGTTCTAAATTGTGAATTTGAATTCTGTAAAGCAATAGAGTAGGTTTGTGTCTTGTGATTTTGATTAAAATTTCATAAGTAGTTAAAAATATACATCATAATTTGTACATGGTATCAGAGCAAGTTCACAGTAGAACAAGAATTTCTAAGTTGTTTAACATGAGGATCAAATTTTCAGTTTAGTGTAGCAAGATTGCTTCAGAGCTGAGAATATGACCTTCAATGGGCTAAGGCTAGAGTATGCCTTGGAAGGTACCTCTAATTTCATCACATGGAAGGATCACATGGAGGCGGTATTGGATGACAATGGTTTGCTAGAATACATCAAGAAAAATCTTGAAAAACCTCAAGCATTTGATGCCTAGAGCCTTGCTCAGTGAAAGATGTAGCTAAGGCGAGGAGAATAATATTGGAGGGAGTACGTGATCACATTATATCAAATATCCACAAAAAATAAACTCCATTCTCAATGTGGAAAGCACTAATATAATTGTTAGAATATTAGTGACCATAGGAAGATGGCTCAAGGATAAAATTTGAAATATCAAGATCTAGAAGAATGCCAATATTTCACAATATCTATGTAGGTTCACTCAATTTCGTGATGAGCTTGTTGGGGTTGGTTTTAATGTTGCAGAAGATGACTTGGTAAGCATATCCCTTCTAGGCCTTCCCAAGAAATGGCATATCTACCAATATTCGGTGAACAGGAGGGAGAAACTACCAATTTGGGAATGCTTATGGTCTAATTTGGTGCAAGAGGAAATAAGGTGGAAAACTAGAGATGGAACCTCATTCAAAGAAGAGGAAGAGGAATTTCTCTAGTTAGAAAAGGAATGAAGGCCAAGGGAAAGAAGTCCCAAGGTGAGGCTAAATCTAGCCAATAGGGCAAGAAGAAAGACTTGTCCAAAATTAAATGCTTTAGTTGTCATGAATTTGGGAACTATGCTACAAGGTGTCCGTACAAAAGGTCTAGCAAGAAGGAGCTTGCAGGAGTGGCAACAGGTGAAGCTTGAATTCACCCTTATCACGTGCATGGCCAACACCATGATGGGGAGTGTGTGGTACTTGGACTTTGGTGCCTCGTTCCACATGAATGGGTGTAGAGAGTTTTTCGGGGATCTCAAGGAGAAAGATCTTCAGATGCATATTGAGTTTGGGGATGACAAAAGGTACAATGCAATTAGGATTGGTGTGGTCACCTTTCATAGGGAGTCAAGATTCCCTCTCCGACTCAAAAATTTCATGCTCATTCCAGGACTAATGAAAAATATCATCTCAGTAGCAATTTTGGAAGACTGTGGTTATGATGTTCTCTTCAACAAAGGAAAGACATTCTTGAGACACAGAGCCACATGATAGGTGAAGCAGATTGGGGTTAGATTCAAGAACCTCTATTCACTTGAGGTAGAATATGCATGCACAACCTTCAGGAGCATGGTAGAGATTAGAGATATGGTGGTTGAGAGGGAGTGGCATAGACCTCTCAAAATGCAACCTCATAAGGAGCTTGAGGAAGTTGTGGAGCAGTCACAAATGGAGAGGCAAAGAGGAGGAAGATTGGAGACATCCACCCAAGAAGATACGTCCAGTAGGGGGAGATATAGAGCTAAGTGGGAAGAGGGAGAAAATGAAGTTATACCTTCATGAGTGAGGTGGAGTGATGTAGAACCTTAATCCAAGAGTTGTAGAAATTTAGGCAAGGTCCATTAAGGCATTCTCCTCATGTATCATTACCTTGCTACAGGGGCCCACAACATTTAGTAGCAGGAGGATCAATGTCATTCAAATAATGAAGAGTGTAGAGGAGTTTTGATAGGAGAGAACGAGGCTCAATAGCAGAGTCAACAACAACACAATTTTCCCAGTAGACAATTGCAGATAGAGTTGATTCAATGTTTTCTTGCTTTGTTTTTTTTGGATACTTCTCAGTTGCAGATGTTGCAGTAGCAACAAAAATAGTGAGAGTTGTTGCATGAAATACATTCCACAGGTGCAAGATAAAGGTGGTTTATAATCCCTTTCTTGCTAAGAGGTAGTGTTGAAAAATTTTGCAAGAAAATATCAATTTGACTTTACCTTGGTCAAACTAGAGATAATTCGAATTTCCACATCAACATAAATCTTAGAGGTAGTTAACTAAGGTGAAATGGCACTTGTCACTCAGTTATCTAAAAAAAATCGAGTTGGAGGGCTTGGGTTCCATTAAGAATGATTGATTTCTAATTTGTAGCAATCTAATTTAGTTATATTAAGTTGTGTTAAGTTAAACTAGTTCCGATTGTTGGAGGAACTAGTGGAAGGTCAGTTGTGTTGTGTCACTTCAGTCTCACTCAGTGATCATCAAGTTAACTAATCAATCAACCAAGATTAGCTAGTGCATGCAGAGAATTCGAGTTCCTTAGCTGTGGTGAAGATTCTAAGGCAATGTAACATCAGTTGTAGACTATTTTGGAGTGTGGATGTGTTCCATGCAATTAGAGGTCAATCCCTGGGAATTACATAGTCAATTGGATGAAATTCCTAAATAATAGGGGCCTAATTTCCTCAAGAATTGTACAAGGAAATAGGGGACTGATGGAGGCATAAAAATGGCTAAGTGTTGGCCAGAGGTCCTCAATTAGTAGAGAGATAGGTTATTCACTTGCAGGTTGAGCTTAGACATAGCTAACATTTGTAATACATATATATTATTTGATTAATGCAAGACATGCTAAAGGGGTTTTGATAGGTTACTTTCCCCTAGCTAAATCATTGTGCATGTGTGATGTTTCATCTTGCATGTTTATGATTGACATTCTAAATTTTTGATTGAATTCTGCAAAGCGATAGAGTAGGTCTGTGTCTTGTGATTTTGACTAAAACTTCATGAGAAGTTGCAATTTGCATCATAATTTCTACAAATGAGTAGTGCCACATGTCACCTATTTCCACTACCCAAAAATTTGCAGTTGTATCTACCATGTGTCACACTTTAGTTGTTAGGTCCCTATAATACTAGTGATTACCCCATTACTATTGGAGTTGCATCCCTTATTAATATTGTTGAGCCCCTATTTTCCCCATATTTTTATTACAGTGCCCCATAGAATCCCTCTATTGTTATTTTTGTGGCTTTATATTATTATTGTTAGGTCGGTTGGGTTATATTGTGACTCCATAGACTCCTATATATACAAATGAGGTTTTGTCATTTGAATCATCCAATAATTGTTCATTTGTGTAATGTAAAGGAGGTTTCCCCCTCGAAGAGGCCAAATTCTAAGGCGTTGATCTCTCTTTTCTATCTTTTTGTGAGCTGGTTTCATAACATTTGGTATCAGAGCTTTGAATTCTAGGGTTTCGCTGCTCCAAATAGGTCATCGTGGTATTTTCGCTATAACTTTTTTTTCGACAACGTTTCAGCAGCGAAAAAACCCATTTGAGACGAAATCACACTGAACCTCGGGTCCAAATTTTAGAGCTTTTCACACTATATTCGCGGAGATAAGATTTGAGGAAGTTGGTCTTTTTGTAGACTCCTGAATTACATTCCAAATAGGTGACTTGGGGAACATCATCATAGCTTTCTCTCTGAGCATCGGATTGAAATTTTGTAAGAAGGTACAGAAAGAGGACAAACTTTAATTTCTTGTATATATTTTTCAGTGCCATAGGTTGAAACAGTGAAACAGTGAGGAGGAAGCTAAGATGGATGGTTTAAAGAAAGGTGTAGAAGCTAAGATGGATTGTTTAAAGAAAGTTGTAGAAGCTAACATGGATGGCATGGAAGCTAAGATGAATGGCATGGATGCTAAAATGGATGGCATGGATGATGAGATGGAAGAATTGAAGATAAATATGAATAAGTTGCTACAAGAAATGGTCATTAATGGTGAAAGGGTAGTAAAGGAAAATCATGATGAGAACAAAAAAAATGTTAATCATGATTTCATAGACTCTAATGTTGGATCGAAGACCCACCATGTTCCAAAAATCGATGTGAGGAAGTTTGATGGCAAGGATCGCGCAACATGGATATTACAGATGGAGCAATTTTTCGATCTCAATAATGTGCAAAACACACAAAAGGTACGTATTGCAACTTTATATTTGGAACCAAATCAGTTTGTATGGTATCAATGGCTTTGCTCTGGTAAACAATTTATCACTTGGGCAATTTTTATGGAAGAATTGATAGGACATTATGAGGATACAAAAAGCAACACTTTTTTTAGCCAATTGATAAGTCTAAAAGGGTTAAATAATGGAGCACATTGAGGAGTTTCAAAAATTGAACATAAGGGTAAAAAATATTCCAGAGGAGCATAGGATTGATGTGTTCATACGGACTTTAAAGGATAATATCCAACATGATGTTCACCTTTGGGAACCTGATTCATTAGAGAAGGCATTCAGGTTAGCAAGAAAAATGGAAAGCAAAATTATGGCACCCAGGAAGCATACCACTCACAACTATAAAGATGGAAGTGTTGTTGCCCCTAGTCTTCCACAACCTACAAGGTTGACACCACAACAATTGGAAGAAAAAAGAGCAAAAGGGCTTTGTTACAATTGTGATAGCAAATACACAAAAGGTCATAAGTGTGCTGAGAAGAAATTATTCTACATAGATTGTGAAGAGGAAGAAGAAAAGGAGCAAGAAAGGTCAAAAGGAGAGGATATACTCCAGGAACAAAGCCTAGATGAAGAAAAAGTAAATCCAACCATATCTTATAAAGCATTGGTGGGAATTACCACTCCTCAAACCATCAAGATAGAAGGACAAATCAAGAAGAAAAAGGTAATAGTTTTG